>JAKUBZ010000007.1:0-293005 GCA_030567055.1 Petasospora taoyuanica
AGGCTCGTCCTCAACACTGGTCCGATACGGTGATACGCGGTCCAATCAGGCGCTTCAATTCCCAGTTCAAAAGCAGAGCACAGCCAAAAATAATCAAGCTCCACCCACGCATTCCATCCAAAGAGCCATCGATGATCTTCAATGGGCCGACAGCTCAAATCACTGCCCCTCGCATTCTCGAATCTCCGTTCCTCGATCGTACCTATAAGACTGCGTGTGCGTACCGTGCACATTTGCAGTAGGGCCACTCCATCGCGCCTCGCTTCAAAAGTGGGGCGCGAAGGGGAGGGGGCAGGAGGAGAAGGAAAACAGTAGAAGTCCATACAAATTGATTAGGAGTACTTTTGCATATCGGAAGTTCTCAAGGAATGGAGGACGAATTGCAGAGAAGGCCAAATCCGCGTGGGTGGACAGCGCCGAGGGCACCGTACAACCCCTATGACCCAGCAGACAAGCGGCCACCGGAAGGGTACCCCTCGGAGTTCAGCACGCCATCACGAGCCCCTGGTAAGGCTCCAACACAGTACGACCACATGCGAGACACTATGAGACGGTTGCAGTATGTGCCGCGTCCGCACAGTGAGGTTCATGCGGGCCAGTATAAAGTGCTTAGAAGGGTGAACAACTACTCGCGGTTCAACAAAGGATTGGAGCTTACTGCTAAGTGCTGTATGTTTGGTGTTGTTGTCTACGGAGTGTTTATTCACCGGTGGAACGATGGGCATGAGAATGTCTTCTCATGGGCCTATAGAATGAGACTCCACACACAGTACTTGCTAACTGGTCTTCTAACCCCGCAACAGAGAGATGACTTGGAAGTTATAAGGGATCCTATTGGAATCAGATTGGGTACCTCCACAGTTGACACGCACTTCAACGAGGACTACGGGTTGGAAAGACCACAGAAGAAACACGTTGTGGAAGTGGAGAGACGTCTGCAACTGGAGGAGGAAAAAAGACTTAAAACCCGCTGACTATTCCTATATATATATTTATTCACACACATATTTATTCATTCATTCAATGCCTATTCACTCATCCATCGTACGGATCTCTCTGATATCCGTGATATTCTCACGCTTCATCTCACTATCGGCAAACAGCTTGTCAATGAGTGCCACGAGTTCCTCGGTTTCAAACTCGTAGAAGTCTGCCTTATAGAATCTCTCCATAATGTCCTTCATATGCGCATTGAGAATAAACGATGTCTTCTCCAATTTCTCCCAGTTCTTCACATATAATTTCATATCTGCGCCCAATGGTTGTTTAAGCTCAAGTAACTTATCAATGAGTTGTGATAGGTACTCCGACTCTTGCTCCCCGATGTCGTCCTTGGCCATCACAGAGTCAAACACACGCTGGTAGAACTCCCCAATAACGGAAACAACAATCTTGGTGAAGACGCCACTCTCCAACACAATCAACTCTTTGAACATCTCATCAAACAACTTCTGGATCCTCTCTAACACATGCATTGTCTTCCCCGCTGAGATAGAAGGATCAAGTCCGTTCAACTCGCTAAAGCGCTCGTGGATCCGTACCTCGTAGTGTCTGATAAAGTCCAATAGCAACCGATCGTTCAACTCACTAAGAGAGTGCAAATGGTTTAGTGTCTTCAAATAGCAGATATCATTGTACTGGATGAGCTTTGAAGGGTATGATACTGATCCCAGCATGAAAAACGTGGTGGCCAAATAATCAACTTTACTCAAATGCTGAGCGTGCTGGTTGTGTGGTAAAAGATGAGACATTGCAACGTACGAATCAACAATCTTAACGATTTGCTCTGGGATATGGGTGGTTTTGTAAGTAAATGCCTTCTTGTTCACTGTCGCCGGGGTCGGAGATCTGGACCTCTGTGAGAGCTTCGAGACCAGCTTCTTAGGCTGTGGTTTCTCCTCCTCCTCCTCCTCCTCCTCCTCCTCATCTCCCCACCCCCAGTCTTCATCTTCTTCTTCTTTTTGCTCGTCTTCTTCTTCTTTTTCATCCCCCCAGGCATCCCATTCGTCATTTTCCTCTTCGACCTTCTTGGAAAGCCTGTTGTTCAATGGCTTCTCTGCTTTTGTTTCCCCCATGGTTCTTTCGACCAATGTGAAATCAGGCTTTACAAACACCTCCCTCAGCTGCGCAATGTGCTCATTCAAGAAATGTTCGATTGTGATACCATACAGCTCGTTAGTGATCCACTCCTTCAAGTTACTTCTCGTGAACTTGTGCTGTTGCAAGTAATCACCTAGGGAACATAGCATCTCTTTCAGTTCTTCATTGGTATATATGACATTCGCATGGTCGATTATCAGCTTTCTCAGCTTCTCGTAGAGACTCGGCGATATGTAGTTGATAATCCTCGTAGCATTAGGAATCAAATTGACGAAATCAACCAAAGCTCTGGTGGAATTTACGCATTTGTTGATATCCTTGATGTTTGTTTGTGGCTCTATAGTTAAAGTGTTATCATTCAGCGTAAGCTGAGATTCTTCAAACAACTTAGACACAAACAACGTGTCAATTGTATGCGAGATATTCAACGCATTTTGTGTCAAATGATGCTGTTGAATGATTTCATCCAACGAATCATATGACACTGGGAAGTCGTCCAACTCGACGCACTCGTTGAAAGTCATTGAACGTGTTGACACAACCACAATTTTCCGCCACGTATCCATGAACTTCTCCATCACCTGCTCTTGTATCTGTGTCGCACGCTCCATCCACTTAATTTTCACTGATGAAGGATTAAGTGTCATTTGTTGGATCTTCTCATTGAGTTTGTCCAAAGAGGCAAACACCGTCTCAAACTCCCACATCTCAAGATTCACCTCGATTTCTTTCTTCAGTGTGGTTATAAGCCATAGTTCTTGTAGCTGTGCTATCTTCTCTGTGATCTGCGTATCTCTTGCTTGTAACTGCCCGAGTTCTTTGGAATTCATTGGTTGACCTTCTTGTTGATCCATCGTATGCTGAAGCTGTGATTTGAGCTCATCGATATCCACCAACCTGGCCAATTGCGTGTCCAGCTGACCTATCCTTTGATTGATCTGCTCCACTGTCTGCATCTCTCTTCTCTTTTCTCTTCCTCTCTGTCTTTATCTTATTCAATTTAGTCCATCTAACTGAAGTCAAATCCTCAAACGTCATCATCAACTCAGTGCTACCCGCGTCATACTGACCCGCGCGTAAATGGCAGTCATCCACAATCCCTGAGGGTATTCCAATATTGACTACAATACAATAAATCTGAATTTGTAATGACATCTACTATGAGCTTTGATAAGTATAGTTATGATAATTATGGTCAATACACCGTAATTCTCAATAACTGAATCGTAGGTGGATAGGAGTAAAGGATTTAAGAGTCATTGGTTTCCTGTTATAGAACAAATATCTTCATACTCTGATTTGATCTTAGTACTTTTGTTTTGGCCCTATTAATCTTCATAAGCAGATTTTTTTTTTGGTTTTACGTTTAGTTATCCTGGCAGCGTAAGGTTAGAAAGCTTTCTCATCTTCATTGCCGACTTGCAGCCCTGGAATCCCAACCCTATTAATTGTACTGTTGACAGGCTGTGATAAACCTGATCTTGAATTGACAACATTTCTCAAAGATTTTAGAGCTTCAGACTCTGCTCTGTCAATACTGAAGCCATTGATTATATTCTGCTGATAATGGAAGCTTGTAGTTATATCAGATTAATGGCTTTACGGTGATTTATCTGCTGATTTCCCTTATAATATCCAGTACTGTCTCCAATAGTAAAAGATTGAAGACTTCAAACTCTTGGAATTTTTGAGTTGAGTAATAAAACTGGAATACAAAGCAGCTGAATGTGGTCGGAAAAACCATCAATCACCTTCGTCATGTGACATCTCTAGAAAGAACTCTGCTGAAGCTTCTAAAATCAGAGGTTCCCCAGGGCTATATCGCGTCAAAAAATTTAGTTACCCGGCTCAAAATAATCTCTACTCTGCGGGCGATTTGTGTGTATTTGTTTGTAGTTTGATCCCCACCAGGGCCTCTTATCATGCAGCTAGAATAACTACTTAAGAAAAAGGGCCAAAAAAACAATACAAGGAAAAAAAATGGCACCCTGTGACTTAAACTTGAGGGTCGATGGACTCCAGGGCAACACACTGAAGGGGACGATAGGGCTCGTAGCACATTCGGGCGTCACCGTGTCGAAGATCAAAGTGGCACTTAGAGGAACGTCAACTTCAGTCCTAAGCATAAGAAACGGACAATCGAACACACACGAAGAGCATGTGATCATCGACGATTCAGTAAGTGTATTACCAAAGTACACCGCTTTGGCTACAGGGGAACACGAGTTCCCCTTCTCGTTCTCCCTTCCTGCCTCGACACAATGTAAGACCACATCCTCGTGGATGGGCAACAATACGCAATTACACATCCATGGCTCACTTCCACCAACTTATGCTACCCCGTTCTTACAGATACAATACGTGTTAAGGGTGACGCTGTACTTGAAGACGAATGCACTATTTGGTTCCAAATTATCCAAATCACTAGTGGTTCCACTGACACCACCTCAGAGGATCCCACAGAGTATGATCAACAAATCCACCATAGTGCAGACCAAGTTTGCATTACCACCTTTACCGCCACCACCACAGTCATTTGTGTCTACATTGTTCTTTGGTGGGCCCGAAGTTGGGCCAGAAAGACCTGTGTATCTGGAACTACGATCTGCCGGGATATTTGAACTTGGTGGTTCCTTACCATTGGATATTTTCCTCATTGCTCCATCAATCCCAGTTTTGTATCTTTACAAGCTAACACTTAAGATCAATTGCGAGGTTTGTGTACGGTCAGAGGGCAAAACCAATTCGTTCAAGACCCATATGACGCTATGTGATGTCATACATGATGAAAGACTAGTTATGGTCAATAGTAGAGCACAAGTGCCACGTTCCCTTTACGATTCAGTGGTTACTGGAATACAAAGATCACTTCGGGTATGCAATGCAATAACAAGGCATGAACTGATTGTATACGTTGAGGTATCTGGTGGGCGTACAGAGGTAAAAAGATCTGCTAGTGTTAGTAAAGATGTGTTGGTGGCGCAACACGATCTACCCACATATGAAGAGGTTGTTGGACCTCAGCTGAGTGTACCGAGGATTGAAAAGACACAATAAAAATGCCTGTTCATATGTTACAGATAACGATTACACAATATAATATAATGACACACAACCTGCAAGTTTCTCTTTTTATAACACTGTTTTTAACACCTGAAACACACTCTATACAATGGGAATAGCAAAATAGTAAATTTTTTTGTTTCATATTAATCGCTTAAACCAAAGGGATGAGTCAAATATATAAACATATGACACTTTGATTGGTGCGTTTTGCGTTATTACCCGATTGGGATTGCAATCGGGAGTTCTGACACAATAATAGTCAGTTCGTTTCTCTTTCTAATTTTTGTAGTATAAAAGGTCGGGTGGAAGCCTAATTCTAACCCGATTTTTGATTCCATTCAATCTATATACTACTAGACAAAAACCATAACAATGCAGATCATCGCTCTCATCACACTGATCGCTTTATCCGTGATGCCTTCTTTTGCCCTACCAATTGAAGATATTACAAATTCCACAAAAGTGGAAGTTCCATCCTCGGGCTCTTTCCAAGACGTTAACAAGTTTCCCTTTTCCTATAAGGCCATCATAAGTTCTGTAAAATTGTCTGATGATATTGACACTTTTGTGTTTGACGATTCTGTGGTTTTCATTAATACTACAATCGCTGGAGATTATGAAAGTGAAGAGAACTTGGCCAAGCGTAAGCTCAACTGGCATCAGTGGATTATCCATGGCAGAAAATTCTGGCCAACTTACTCTCCAATTGGTTGATATATATAAATATAAATATAATAATAGTAATTATTATTATCAAAAATTACAGACGAAAACATACATATCCATTTTTGTTCACACAAATTTATATGATAACCTAATTTCCTAAAAATTTAAGGTCTCCTAAACACTTCAAATTCCAAAAATTTGATAATATAACTATATAAACAGCACTTTTCTAAGTGAGAATATAAATAAAAATACCCTACTTTGCATCAAATTAAAAACACTATTCAAATAAAACCAAATAGAGTTAGGCGATCTTCCCGCATATATGTATATATAGCTTTATTCCAAAGATGTCCGGGTGGTGTGGCCCATTCCCACGGAGATAACTTTAAAAACTTGCATATTATATGTATGATTTATTTCCGTGAACTCCGAGCAAACGCGAGAGAATTTCAGGGGGAGGCTGTGGTGTGTGTTACAAACAAGTGATCTACAATACAAAAAATTGAGCTCTTTTTTAAAGTATAAAAAAGTCTCTGTGGAATCCTGGAAATTTCTTGGCTGGAAAGAGATATAATAATTAATTATTATTCTTTACTTACAGTACGTACGGATATGTCTCACGAGCTGACTGTTGAACTCAACGGGAAACCCAGTTACTATACTTCGGGGGATAACGTGAGTGGGACCATTGTACTTAAAGTCAACAGAGAGATTCAAGTGAAGAATATTCAGGTGAAGTTACAAGGTCACTCAGATACCACAGTGACGATTTACACGTATGACTACAAGAACGAGCGTAGGCAAGACACACGGTCGGAGACCCATGAGCTCTTTTACGATGTTATGACGGTGTTCCCACCACCGAATGTTAGAGATGCAATGAAGGGATCAAATTCCTCATTTACGCTTATTCCTGGAACTTACAAGTATGAATTCTCTTTACGACTATCACCAACGGCGTTCTGTGGTGATCAGAAGGCCAAGAAACAGGCAAACATGTACAATTCACCTTACGAGAAGGGCATACGCAAGGGAATAGCGGCCCAGGATAGCAATTTATGTACACACGCTGTATACGCAATGCCTCCTACCTTGTTGGGGAACCGACAAGATATGGATCATTTCATCATCAGGTATTGTCTCAAGGTATCTCTACACAGAAGCGGGTTTTTCAAATTTGACACTCGTTTCCAGAAATACTTGAGATTCATGCCACAAGGGCCTTCAGAAAACCAGGCGACAGAGGCTATGAAAACTTGTTTCTTTATGTACAGCCAACCTACCTTCATCAATGTCCCTACGCCTGGAACTCAGCGAAAGAACTGGCACTCTGCCCAGCCGATGCATAGGCTCGAATTCCGGTTTGCGGCGACGGCGAGCCAGATGATGATCCCGGGGAAACTACTGCCCATCACACTGCACATTCTGTCAGACAAGGACGCACAGTCTTTTACTTACAACAGCAAAGAGTACGACAGCGAGCTCTCCATGGGCAAGTTCTATCTCTATGATCTCCAGATCGGCGTGAGCAACCTCATGAGGATGTCCGCCAAGGGCAACATCAAAGACACAATGTTCCAAACATTGCTGTTCCGCTTACAACAACCAGTTGAGATCGATTTGAGAAACCTTACCAGAACGACAATACCCAGCTCGCAGTTTGAATATGAGATCAATCTTTCGGAAATACTCAAATCACGAGTGGTGCCACTAGAACTTACGCCTTCGTTCGCCATCTGTAACGGTCTGCTTGGACACTCCTTATACATCACCGCCACCTTCTCATCATCGAGAAATGGAACAGGGCCCGTCAGGGTTACGCTGAACCAGCCAATCACAGTGCTTCCCCAGGTCTTCAGCAGGCTTCCACTTCCACCTCCATCAACTCAACAGCCAGAACAGGAACAACAAAGAGCCAGTTCTGAAATCATTTACGAGCCACCACCAAACCCACCACCGTCCAAGTCACAGCAGGACACAAGACGGGATGACATGTTGCCAACATACCAAGAGGCTCTATCTTCAGACCAGCTACCATGACCATACTTGCACACGAAAGGCTTTAAATATAATATGTATTGTAATAATTCAATTACTCAATCATGTAAAGATCAGACAGTTCCAAGCCATTAGCCCAAAACCACAATATCGACTTGACATAAGACGCAAAAAGACCCTAATTAGACAACAAAAAAGGAACAAGAAGATGAAGATTAGAACAAACAAACAAACAAACAAACAAAAAGAAGTTGCCAACTCACACTCAGAAACCGAGTGTGGCCAGACAACCGGGCGGTTGTGTAAGATGTAGTATGGCCGCAGAATCTGTCATTGGCGTCATCCAGAAGTGTAAAGCCTTTCAGGCGGTGGCTCTCGCGGACAGTACCTCATATGAGATGGAGGTACAATGATGTGCAACTCATCAGCTGAACAGGTAATGAATGACACTCTGACTAATCGTGGTGAATCAACACTAACCTGCTCCAAAAACATACTCAATTGTCTTATGGTGCAAGCGGGCAAAATGAGAACCGTCAGCTGCTATAGCCCATGTGGCAATAGAGGTCCCAAAAAGACGCATGTGAACATGGCACAAAGGCGAGAATCACCAAAGGCCAAAAGAAAATTGAAGACACATCAAAGATATGCCTTGGGTATAAGTGAATAGGTAGGTACATTTATTAGTTCATTAATAGGTGGTAACTTTTGATCACTCAGATAGTCCTTCCATAGCTTCTTTTACCAACTGACTCCCCTTTGGATCCAAGTTCAATGCAATGGTGAACTGCTTGATGGCCTGGTTCTTGTCATTCGCCAGCTTGTACAGTTGACCCAACAAGTAGTGAACACTAGCCTCATCAGCTGCAATGGTAGTGAGGTATTCAAAATCGGCCATAGCAGCAGAGTACTGTTCCATAGACAAGAGGAGTTGAGCTTTTTTGAACAAGGCAAGTGCACTCAATGGCTGAATCTTACAAGCCAACTCATACTGCTTCAATGCCTGTTCCCTTTGTCCAATCTTCTCAAGCATCATACCAAGACAGCACACCAATATCACATTAATTGGGTTGATATCTATGGCCTTACGGAAGTGGAACTCTGCCTTACTGAAGTTACCCAACTTCAAGTACACCATACCAATGCCATAGAGTGCATTATAATGTCTTGGGTCCATCAAAAGTGCAAAGCGGAAGCATTCCAAAGCGTGCTCATACGCATCATTGGAAACGTGTTCATGTCCTTGCAATGTGTAGGCATAAGAGAATTTGTCATTCAACTGTGTAGCTCTGCGGAAGCATTTGATGGCTTCATCCGTTTCTCTAGTGATGGAGAACAAGTTTCCCACAACGACCCAAGATTCTGGAGCATTTCTGTCCACATTCAACATTTCATGTGCTAAATGACAAAGTTCAACCTCCTTTTGCAAATGCCATAACAGCGTAGAGTAGTACTCCATGTCCTCAATTCTTGTATTGTCAATCCTACGGAGCTTCTCAAAGTAATTTTTAGACTCCTCATAGTTGACGATCTCAAAGTGCAGTCTCCCCAACTTGGATAAGACCCAGGGTGTGTTGAGATGCGACTCTGGCAATGTGTTCAAAAGACGGATAGCCTTAAAACAGTCATAACGGTAGAATGCCTTGTAACTCTTTGCATAGATCGAGTAGAGTCCCAAGACGTGATTTTCACCCATCTCCTCATGACTCATGAATTTCCTTTGAGTAATTGGCTCTGTCGAGAGTAACGATTTCGTTCTCTTTTGGCCAATCTCACCAACAGAGTTCTTTCTCCCAGCCACAACATTCACTGCACTCTTGTTAGCTCTTGCAAGTGGTTGTGTGATGAGCCTTGAGGTGACCTTGGAAGCTGTGAGACGTGGACCTCTCTTTACCGTGTCTACACTTGGAATCGGTGGTGGTGGCTTGAACCCACTGTCTCTCCCTGTAGACGATGACCTGAGACGTCTGTTTGGTGCACCTGGTGGACCTGATTGTTTCATTCGCGGTGTTTGGAAGTCAGCATTTGGATCCCCACGTCCCTTTGGTGTCTCATCCAAACTCTTTGGGAACTGCTTAATCGGTTGGATATTAGTTGTAGATTCCCCAAATGGATCTCTGGAATTGTAAGAATCAATTGTTGGTTCCGTATTCAGAGAGAATGGTGTTGTAGCACCCGCTGCGACTTTATAAATGGCTTTAACTCTGATGTTAGCGCCCATTTTGTTCAACTCCTGGAATGAATCCCAGAGGTAGGGGTTTCTCTTCAACGCCTTGGAATGGTTGATTGCACTCTCTTTGGCATCCCCAATCAAAAGGTAAAGCTTCCCCAAGAGATTGTAGAAAACCGCTGGATCGGGTAGAAGCTGTCTCTCAAATTCATAGTTAGAGGTGAGTCCATCCGGTATTGACTCCCAGAGATGTCGTGTTGTCGTCAAGGCGTGAACGCCTTCAGAGCCCATCTCCAATGCAAGGGCCGCTTTGGCAAAGACGAACGCACAGCCAGCGTGCACAACATTCGCAGTGGTATTGTACGCAGCCTTGTGACGCCCCAACTTCAAAAGAACCAACCCATAAAGATGAATGGAATCAGGGTCCAAATCCCCAGCTTCAGCAATGAGTCGTTCGGCGGCAAACTCAGCAGACTCGATAAGATCGCTATCGAGGTTGTAGAGCACGATCGATCGGAGCTGCTGTATGCTGTAGCTCTTGAAGCTCATGATGGCTGCTTCAAAATGTCCTCCTTCTTTTTGCCAGGACGAGCCGCCGTGCTTAAATATTTCTTTCTGGAAGCCCAGGTAAACAAGCTGGCACTATAGTTTGTTTTGATTTCGCGCTCCCATCAACAAACATGGGACGTGTGTGTGTCCCCAGAACCCGCGAATTAAGGGCCAACTTGGTGCAACTGGGGAAACAAGGGAACAGGAAAAGCAGCCAAGGCGAAGCCATATTATGCCGCGCCGCGCGCTTCGCCAAACCATTAAAACCTGAATTAACAAACAATTGGATCAGAATTTTGTTTAGTATCTGAACAGATCTATATATAGCCACCCGGTCGATTTGTACAAGACACACCACAGCGGACTGCAGGGATTCCACCGGAGACAACTAAGCTTACTAACGAACTCTCGACGCGCCCTGCATAGATCCCCCTTGACACAGAACGATGCGCTGGACAAGTATACCCTTGCTTGCCCTGGCCACCATCAGCCAGGCAATGCTCGGAGCCGCTTTTGATCCGTTTGGTATGTTGTATGTCCTTGGAGTTTGTGGAGATTGTACTAACTAGATACACAGGGTGGACGCCGAATTACTACGAGAAGGGAGAGAAAGTGGACCTTTATGTGAACAGAGTCGAGTCTGACACAACACAGTTACCCTTTGCATATTACGACTTACCCTTCACCTGTCCGCCGACTCCAGCGTCCAGACCACTACATTTATCACTGAACGAGGTGATCAGGGGTGACAGAATCTGGGAGTCCGACTACAAGCTGGCATTTGGCGAGGACGCTCCATGCCACAGACTGTGTGATAGAATCACCAAGCCAAAGGGTCTCAAGAGAGCCGACGAGCTCATCAGAAGCGGGTACGTCGTGGAGTGGCTTGTCGATGACCTGCCGGGTGCCACGACGTTCATCAGTTCGAAAGACAACAAAAAGTACTACGCTGCTGGGTTCCCATTGGGCTTTGTTAGAGACGGCAGAACATATATCCATAACCACGTCATGCTCGTGATCAGGACCCACACAGAAAAGAACGGCAAGCAGACAATCGTCGGGTTCGAGGTGTATCCGAGAAGTGTGAGCGACTTCCACTGCCCGGGCGCATCCAAGAGCTATGACAATTACCTAGTGGACGTGGACTCGAAGAGTGAGATGATCATCCCATTCACATATGCCGTGTACTGGCGTGAGGAGTCTAGTATCAGCTGGAGCGAGAGATGGAAACTTTACTTCAAGAGCGAAGTCAACGATCACGGGATCCACTGGCTATCGCTGATCAACTCCCTGGTTCTTGTGTCTTTCCTCTCTGCCATTGTTGGTGTTGTGCTCTTGAGAACGCTCAGCCGGGACATTCAGTCATACAACAACATGGACATCGCCACAGAGAACATCGCCGTGGAAACTGACAAGTCTGACTCTTTCACAAACGCTGGATGGAAGCTGATATCCAACGACGTATTCAGAGCGCCAAAATACCCACTCTTGCTTTCCATTGTTTTATCTTCTGGTGTTCAAGTGTTCTTCACCATCGTTGGCGTGCTGTTCTTCTCTACTGTGGGAGTTCTGGGACCAAACGTTAGAAACAGTGTTATCACCACAGCTTTGACGCTTTTCATCATTGGTGGTACCGCTGCTGGTTATTCTGGTGTTAGATTCTACAAGAACTTTACGCAAAAGAGCCACATCCCACACATCAAATATTCCATTTTGTTTGGCGGTATTCTACCATTCACCGTCTTTGTCGCAGTGCTGGTACTCAACTGCATTGTGTGGGCCAAGGACTCGTCTAATGCTCTTCCATTCGGCACTGTGATCTTGTTGGTGATGATTTTCTTGATCTTTGAAGTTCCATTGTCCATTGTCGGTGGTATCATTGGCAACCATAGCCCACCTGCAGAGACCAACTCTAACTTGTCGAAAGCTGAGAGACCTATACCAAGACAGCCGAAATTCCTCTTCTATTGGAATGTTATCCCTGCATTTGGCTTGATTCCATTTGGTACCATCTATGTGGAGCTGTTGTTTGTTTTCAGATCCGTGTGGCTAGAAAAAACTTCGTTCTACTACATGTACGGGTACTTACTGTTCACTATTGTTCTACTCAGCGTTGTTGTGATGGAGAGTGTCGTTGTTGGGATCTACCTTTCGTTGTTGAACGGTGATTGGAGATGGCAATGGAGGTCTTTCATGATCGGTTCCTCTGTGGCTTGGTACGTTGAAGTGTACTCGGTGTACTACTTCTTCACATATTTGAAAGTTACCGACTTCTCATCTATCATCTTGTTCTTTGCATACACCACCATCCTGAGTGTATTACTTGGGTTGGCATTTGGCTCGCTAGGTCTTTACGGTGCCTCTTTGTTCATCTACAAGATCTACGACGCAATCAAGTCTGACTAGGGCAATTAAGGAACTGTTCTGGAAACAACGACTCCATCGAGACAACGAACACATGGCTCTATATTATATATAGACGGTCTCACAAAAAGCTGTATCTACTGCATATAAATAACACTCGCATCATTTCTATGTAAATCCTTTGTTTTACATCGCCATAAACTGTTTCAAAGCTGCATTATACACTCATAAAAACGCACTCGTATCAGGCCAGTTGCATACATCATTTCATTGAGCAGGTTGCTGATGCTGCTGCTGCTGTTGTTGTTGCTGGTTGTTGTTATTATAGCGGCGGTTGTTGGTGTAGTTACCACGGTTCTGGCCCTGGCCCTGGCCCTGATTGTTTCTGCTGCTGTTAAAGTTTCTGTTCCCCTGATTATTGTAGTTTCTGTTGTTGTTGTTATTGTTATTGTTGTACCTTCTGTCGTTGTTATTGTTGCTGTTGTATCCACGGCCTTCGTTACTTCTGTTCTTGTTCTTGTGGTCGTTCTGGCGGGCCTTCACCTCTGGGATGACCTCCTGAGGCAGTCTGAGGTATTTGATGTCCTTACCCCTAATAAAAATCTCTGGCATCTTAAGGAAAGTCTCACCGTCTGCGCTTGTTTCGATAACGTCTTGAAGCGTTACGTTCATCCAGTTGTCGATCTCAACGAGCAAACCGTTGATGGTTTCACCGGACTTGAGCTCCACCAGAAGCGGCTGGCCCTTGGATGCTGTGAGGAGGTAGATTGGAAGCTGTATGTGGGTGTTAATATTCTGTAATTTGAAGTCAATCATGGAAATCTTTGACGGTCGACGTCATATGAACATCAAACTGGGGAGGAGAGTCCGTCAACCTCTTATAACCAAGGGAATATAACTCACCATTGCTCTATAGTAAATGCTTATATAAATATACCGAATAGCAAAAAAAGCTGCAAGCAAACACTGATTCGATATTAAGATAATCCTTCACTAATTTTGTGTGTTCCTTTTATCAATGGCTCTAGCTTTTTCGATTAAACAGTCAAAAGTTCCAATTGGGAACCGTGAAACGGTGAAAAAGTAGCGGTACGGGACACACCGGTGTCTTTTTACATATAGAGTCCCCACCCAATTTTGATTGGGATATTTCAGAGACATTTGGCGGTTCCACTGAAAACAATTCAACAAGATATCCCATATTCACTTGATTGGCCTATTAGTGTAGGTATTCGGTGCTTTTGGGGCACTAAAATATGGCCTTTTTCAATGACATATACAGTGCAATGATCAAGGTTGTTAAAGATCCCAAGCTGCCCAGAAAACAACAGTTTCATCCAATGGCAAAAAAAAGCACACACAGGGCACAACAAACTGCTCAAGTTGGAGAATATACGCCTACTAAATTCTCTCTTTCCCCCCTTAGCCATTGTCTTATCATCGCTTTCTAGCCCTCGCATCATTTAGCACACACCCAATCGGGACACTCTCAATAGTTAACGAGGTTACCCGACGGGGTATTTAAGGTGCGCTCGCGTGCCGCGCGACTAGGCAAACTCCAAAGATCAACAAACTTCAACCTTTGCACACTGCCGCCTAAGCATAGGGTTAATTTACGCAGAAAAAGTGCAAACCACCAGCGGCTTTGTGTTTTTTTTTTTGCCTCTCTCGGTTGGAATTCCAAGCAGAGATTGCGATAGCCACACAGACGCTCGACGGTTGTATACACATCTGAAGTCTTCAATTGCTCTATCTTTTGTTTTCTTTCTTTTCCCCGCGAGTTCGTTACTGTTCACACTACATTGATTGTTCAGCAGAGCCACCAATTGTTGTTCAGCAGAGCGTGGAAAGTCGAATCCAACAGTAATACTCGCCGATTTGAAGCATCCACTCGACACAACAGAAGTAGGAGTGCTCTTATCGGGAGCTTTATATCTAACAAGTTCAAAACCCCCATTCGCGTCTGGCCACCTAAAGAGCTCACACACCTCATGTCCAAGCCACAGGGTCAGCGCATTGGCGCTGATAACCAAGGCGCTTCCGCCAACACACCATCAGCTACGCACCAGCGTTCCAATTCGAAAACTTTCAAGAACAGCGGAGGCGACAACAAGTCGTCTTCCAGAGCTGCGAACGGCAACGGCGCCACCAATGGGAACTCCAATGGGAGCTCCGATTCCGACGTGCTTGTAAGCGAGGCGTTCCAGGCCCACCAGCAAGACCGTCTGATGTACCTGATCATGAACTCCATCGGCGCGGAGATCAAGGTGCTTACAAACTCAGGCACCTCGCTCAACGGTGTCATGGAGAACGTTGACCCCAAGACGATGAAGATTGTGATGAAGAGAGACGGTGATTCCATGACGGTGAGCTACGAGGACGTGATTGACTTCGAGATCATGAACATTAACCTCTTCGATAGCGTCGCCAGGAAGACTGCCGCGTTCAAAACCGACACGGACATCTCTACAAAGGGGAACGCCTCCACTGAACGCCGTCAGGAGATAGAAAAATGGGTTCCTGACGCGTCTGTGCCAGTAGGCCTCACCTTGGAGGAGATGACTCTCGAAGACAGCGGTGCTGGTGGCAAGAAGTGGGACCAGTTTAAGACCAACGAGCAAAAGTTTGGTATCAAATCCGAGTTTGATGAGCACCTGTACACCACCAGAATCAACAGGGAGAACCCGGAGTACGCCAAGAAGGTGCAGGAGGCCGAGAGGCTTGCTAGGGAGATTGAGAGTGGCACTACAGAGAATGTACACTTGGCCGAGGAACGTGGTATCAAGTTCGATGACAGTGGAATTGACGAGGAGGACAAGTACTCTGGTGTTGACCGTAAGATCTCAAACGTCAAGGGCGATGCACTTTTCGCCTCTTTGATTAGTAAAGGTCAGGACAGCAAGATCATGGCATTCGACACAGAAGATAAGTCATCGAAGTATGTTCCACCGAGCCAAAGAGGGAGACTGCAGAACTTTGACCCATCTATTATTTCTGCTACGAGCATCCCTGCTCCTAAAAAGTCATCGCCTTCGCCAGTCGCTCCAGCAGAGGCCAAGCGTACCATTAAGCCTGCAGTAGTGAAGCCGATGCTTCCTGCTAAGCCTTCGATCCCATCGAAGCCAGTTGTTACTGAAAAGAGCAAGGCATACGAACAGGTGAAGCAACTCAACACTTTGAACGAGATCAACTCGCTGAAGGAGTTTTCCCAGAACTTCAAGGTGCCATCCAAGTTCCCACAGGACCTTTTGCCTATTGTGACAAAGGATAGGCACAAGCAGGAGGAGATCATCAAGAAATCTGAAGCCGAGTCTGACAAGCCATCGCCAAATGTGGGTAGCAACTCCACATTGGCATCTGTGACACCAAAACCACAGCGGCCCCTTGAGGAGAACGAGAATATGGCTCCTTCCACCAATACTACTGCCACGGCTTCGACTACGACCACTGCCACAAATTCTGGTTCAAAGGCGACGTCACAGGTTTCGACACCGGTACAGACCAACTCCACTATTGCAAAGAAGTCAGAGACACAAAAGAAGTTGAATCCAAAGGCAGCATCTTTCACGCCTTCTGGATTTGGCAGCCCAGTGTCCTCCGTTGCTAGCCCACACTTCCAGAAGAACTCTCCAAGGTTGAGCCAGGTAACCTACAGACCAAAGAAGTTCGCCGTTCCGTTCTTTGCCCCAGACCGTGTGCCGACGGCAGAGAGTAAGAAGAGATGCTTGGGAGATGACGACTTCAACTTTTTCAAGACTCGCTACAAAGAATACAAAGCCAGTGGCTCAAATGAGCCTTTCCTCTTGGAGAAGCCTTTTATCACTGCACCAACATGGTCCCGTGATGACCTTGACCGGCCATACAAGGCGTTCTTCCCAGAGATTGACATTTCAAAGCTAGGCCCGTTACCACCGCCGGGGCAATCGATCTCACCATACCAGTCGATGCCGATGATGCAAGCACCACAGATGTTCTACGGTGGGCCACAGTTCACACCAATGCGCATGTCGCCACAGCCTCCGATGGCAGGCTCAGATCCAAACAACTTTATGCCACCACCGCAGAGAATGCAGCCAATGTATATGCAACCGGGGATCCCAATGGGTCCTGGCCCGGGGCCAGGGCCTATGCAATACCAAAGATATCCCCAACAGGGAGGGTACCCAGGCGGACCAATGCCACAGATGATGCCTCCACCGGGCGGACGACTACCAACTGGCTACAAAAACCACCATTGAGTGTACATATGCTGCATATCAATGAAAACGATTAAAATTATGGGCAATAATGTAATATTTATGTATATGATGAGTAGGAGTACGAGAATTAAACGGCAAACTTGGTGGACATCTCCACAGCGGCGGCACCCCAGTCCTCACCGTGGTTATGCATGCCTGGTTTCAAACCAGCTCTAACTTCGGCTTGCTCCTCGGTGAGTACCGTGAGCACACCAAAGATCACTGGTATCTGGAGCGACTCGTTGAGTCTCATGAGTGCATTTGTGGTGGCGTCACATATGTATTCAAAGTGCATTGTGGAACCTTTGATCAGCACACCAATTGGGATGATAGCGTCAATGGTGATACCTTCGGCCTTCTTCTTACTGACAAAATGCTTTGTAGCGAATGGTAATTCAAAAGAACCTGGAACGGATTCAACAAATATGTTCTCCTCTTTAACACCGAGTTCGAGCATTCTCTTAATAGCACCATCCACAAGAGCCTTAATGATGGCACCGTTCCAACGGGCATGAATAATAGCGACCTTCAAGTTCGAGCCGTCATACTGCTGGTCGATCTGACCCAATCCCTTAACAGCCATTTTTTTAAATCTTTGTGTGATAAACACAATTCAATTGAAGATAAATCAAGTTACTAGTTTGATCGTCCATAGTTGTCCATTCACCAACCACCATACACAATCTGGAGACATGGAAAGTCGTGCGCGCACCATTTACACGCCACAGTGTGCCCCCACTAGTGTGCCACTGTCAGTTAGTCCGTAGAGAGCTAGGTTCTCGAAGAAGCTTCTATGGCCAAGTTGGTAAGGCGCTACACTAGTAATGTAGCGATCCTGAGTTCGAATCTCAGTGGAAGCATTTTTTTGCATTTTTTTGGTTTATAGCCCCTCAGATGGCTCTCATCTTTTTTTTGGCAGGGTGTTATTTGGCATTTCTCCCAGCTTCCCATGGGGTCTCTGTACTGCAACTGAACCTATATTAAAGGAGGTATATGACACCCAACTGTACTTAGTCGAGCATTTAGTCCCGTTTCCCAATTCCTTTCCTCCCCCCCCCCTGACTTTTTCCAAGAACCGCGCGCGAATCGTGGGCTGGCTGACTGGGGGGGAAGTTGCCAAACAATTGAAGGGCGTTCATAAGGGAAAAGTGTGAGATTTTGAACAGGAATTATCGTATATTACTTTTGGATATAAAAAAAGGAGTGTACGTCAAATTCCATAATCAATTTGTTGGGTTTGTTCACTTACAGGTCGTCTCATTCATTTTTTTTTGCTCTCTTTTGGTCCTCTTACTGCTCCCCCCCCTCAGTGCTTTTTAATATGTCTAAGGTGAGTTACCCTCTCTGTTCTTTGGCACCTCTCAACGCCATTATCGTTTCGCCTTTGGCTGTTTGTGGGTATGTCAATGGGTTTGTTGTTGTTGTTGATGATGATTATGATGGAATATCTATTGGTCTTAAGGGCATATTCCATGGGAGCCCTTCAATTTCAACCAACTCTTATCATTCCCACCCACCCTCTCACTTTAAGACATTAAGAGTACTAACATCCACAGAATCACACAGTGAAAGAGTACAAGCTCGTTGTTGTTGGTGGTGGTGGTGTTGGTAAGTCCGCCCTCACAATCCAGTTTATTCAATCGCACTTTGTAGATGAGTACGATGCAACCATTGAAGACTCCTATAGAAAGCAGGTTGCCATTGACGATGAAGTGGCATTGCTCGATATCCTCGACACTGCCGGCCAGGAGGAGTACAGTGCCATGAGGGAACAGTACATGCGTACAGGTGAGGGGTTCCTCTTGGTATATTCGGTCACCGAGCGTGAGTCTTTCAATGAACTGTCCACTTTTTACCAGCAGATCCTACGTGTGAAGGACACGGACTCTGTGCCTATCCTGCTTGTCGGGAACAAGTCTGATTTGGCCGAGGAGAGAGCTGTGAGCTTTGAGGAAGGTGAGAAGCTCGCCAGACAGTTCAACTGTGAGTTCCAGGAGACCAGCGCCAAGCAGGGCATCAATGTTGACCAGGCATTCCACGACCTCGTGAGAAAGATCAGAGCCAAGAACGACGCCATTGACTCCGCTGTTGGGGGTATCAATGCCACAGAGACGAACCAAATCCGCCAAAATAGCGTTGCCGGTGCACAGAGCGCCGCCTACGATTCTCAAGGTGCACAAAGCGCTACAGACCGTATTGCCAGTGCCCAGCAGGGACAACAGTCTACACAGGCGGCCTCTGCACAGGCCAGAAAGCAGAGCTCCACACATGCCACCACTCCAAAGGAAAACGGTGGCTGCTGCATCATTGCCTGAACATGATGATGGACTCCCTAAGAAAGAAAGAGAAAGAGGGGAGAGGGGAGAGTCTTAAAAATTTCATTTTGTATATTATCGCTTCCCATCCTATTATACTGTGAGCTACTTGTAAGTGTAATAATAATGTCGTCAATTTTTTTTTTGTAGCTCCAGAACATTCAGTTGATGAAGTGGTAAACCACAAAGTGCAGCACCAATGAGGCAAAGATAAAATCACCAATGGCTCTCTCTGGTGACACCGTTGGGAAAATACTTTGGTTTTGTTTTGCTGTCTGTAATCTAAGCGACACCGTCAACACAAACTGACCCACCGTGGAGATGAAACCACCCAGGAAGGCGTTGAACGGGAAGTTCCCCACCAAGATGGCAAATACAAACTGCACTAATGCAACAAGCACTAAGAACAACAAGAACAAATCAACCAGTTTAAGACGAGGTGTCAGTGAATCGATATAAGATTGGTATGACACAGTCAGTGATCTTTGGAACTCTGCGAAGGCATTGAGTTTTTTGCCTGCAGCTGCACTACCAGAGCCAACTGTTGGAGGAACAACGGGTTTCACTGCTGGTTTGGCCATCTTTGTTTCTTTGAATGTTTTATGATGAGCTTTTTCGATATATGAACGTGTCCACCTTAAAGATTGGAGTTCGCGTATATATAAGTTTGTATAGAGAGTTCGCGATGGAGTGCGCGTACCGCTCACTTCATGAGTTATGGGTGAGGATTATAATATAAGCTAATTAATGGGATATACCTTGTATTACAACAGCTTACTATTATTCTATGTTCTAAATCCCCAATATCCAATTTGATCAAACTAATCTTCTTCATCACTTTCAAGTTCAATGTCCGGTACTTCAAAATCGCTGTCCTCCCCAGATTCATCAATCTTTACCTCAACAACTTCTGTCTCAGTGTTTGTAGTGACCGGAGTGATTTTGATTCTTTTGGAAGGGGTATCTTCCTCTTCCTCATCATCATCCAGCGTTCTAGTCTTTATCTCCTCCTCTGTCTCCAGCTTTTTCTCTTCCACCTGAGTAGGGAACGACAAAGTCTTCTTTTCAATCTCTTCATTGGTCTTGAACACACTCTGAGAAGCATCTGGAATTGTCACCTGGGACTTCTTAATCTCCATTGCAAATTCCTCCTTTGGATCTTGTTCTTCCATGTGTATATCCTCCGTGGCCACTTCTTCTTCTTCTTCTTCTTCTTCTTCTTCTTCTTCTTCCTCCACCTCCTCCATGTCAGCTTCACGAGGTCTGTATTTGGTATCCAATGGAGGCAATCTTGGGTTCGCCAAAAGACTGAGCTTCTCGTTGTTTGCTAGAAGAGTCTTCACGATTGGAAGGACAGAGTATGTCTCACCGTTGCCCGGGTATAAAACCATCGACTCCAAGACTTTGGTGATACCAATAGAGATGTTACCATTATCAGCCTGTTGCTTGACACCAGAGGAGATGACATACTTGACAATCTTGATACGATACGTCGGCGATAACGATGGAATCTTTTTGATAACCATGTCAAAGAAGTTGGTGATGATGGTGATAGTACACTTTGGTGGATTCATCTCAAACAACTCGGAATGGGACAACAAGTCAGACAATGGAGTGGAATCTTTGGATTTCTTCTTGGTTTTTTTACCCAGAGTAGATACGGCTGGTTGTTCCTTGGATTTCTTCTCAGTAAGAGCATCCATTGGGGTTCTCTTCTGGAGAAGAACCATACAGACATCCACCAACTTATTAATCAACTCCAAATCAGACAAACCTTCAAACAACTTGAGAATCTCTGTGGTTGTGGTTACAATTGAAAGAAGCTCAGATTCCATTGACAAGGCAGCCACAGCATCTACCTTGATGATTTTCTTACCCGATTGAGAGCTCTGGCTGCTATTCACTGGGATGGCGACTTCCAAACTAGAGAGAACAGCAGGAAGATGCGGTAATATAAGCTTCTTGTAGAACTTACATACCTGGAAGATTAGCTGAGCACCAATGCACTGAGTATGTGCAATGTCTCTGAGTACGATCTTCTTAAGGTCAGAATCTCTCTTGACATCACCTTTGAATGGGATGTAGTTTGGTGAGACACCGAGGAGTAGATTACCTACTTGTACAACCATTCCAAGTGGCACACGGATAGGGAAAGGAGTAGGAGATGTGATAAATGCAATCAAAATTTCAATCAACACTCTTAATCTCTGTGAAATGGATACGATGGAAATGACATCGGACATGTCTACCTGCAAAAAGGGGAAAATGAATTGCTTCTCCTCCAAGTCAGGCAACTGCTTGATGATGTCCATGGTATCTCTCTCTTGTTTCAGTTCAATGAAGTTGTCGTAGATAAGCACCACTGAACGGATTTCATCCAAGAGTCTCATCAATTTGTGTCTCCACTGATCATCTGGGAGTGCCTGTTGGTTATTCCCCTGGTGAGGTTTCACCAAGTTGAGGTAAGCAAAGGATTTACACACGTCCTTCTGCAATTGACAATCAAGTGATTCGAACTTGTTCAACAACAGTACCAACTTCTGCTCAAACTTGTTCAAGAATGGCTTAAAAGTGGTGGAATGTTTGAACAGAAGAGTCTGCAACACTGGTACTAACAGCTGTGGTTGTTTCTCCAAATGGTCCAGCAGAGATGATATAATACTTGGTAGCTGTGGGGTGAGAATCTCCCTCGTGAGCACTGGCTTACCTCTGATCCCCTTTGTCAGTGCTTCCAATGCCAATACACCGTTCTTAAACACCACCACGCTAGAGGAATATGGGTCATTGACAATCTTTAACAAGCTGACGATGAATACGGATCCGCCACTGGTGAGTACAACCGGGTTCTGTGCGAGCACCTGTACAACATGACATGCAAACCAGCGGGCCTGTGGATCCTTCGATTGCAACAGAGTGTTGATTCTTCCAGTAAGTAGGGCCAAGTCGCCCTTTGAAGCAGTAGAAACAGAATGCTGGGCCTGGTACAGAGACTTAAGTACACACTGGAAGCTCGACGGCTGCGGCGTCTTCAGCAGCTCCAACACAGTCGAGAGTGGTACCTCTGCAGACATTCTGATGTCTTTGTCTGTTTTTCTTTTCGGTGTCTTTGCGGGTCGTTGATTAACTAGGAAAGAGCTCATCGCCTGAAAATTTTGTATGGCACCTGCGAGGGGGGGGTAGGGCCAGTGCAAAGAGTACTGTCTTTTTTTTGGGGGTGCCTTTAATAAATCTGTTGATGCTTTGCTTTATACAATGGTTTATCTGGTGCTGAATATATAAGACTTCATGTCCAATTCTAAAGATGAAGAACCCTTTCTTAGTAGATAACTATATGTCTTCACATTTGTCCCGAATCCGGCAGCTGCCCTATTCGCCCATAATACCCAAGTTTCCACGCCAGGGCCAAAAGCCAAAACAAAAACAAATACTTGCTCGCTTGGTCAGCCATAAATCCCTCTCTCTACTCACCAAGCAGGACATAACCACGGTGGAAAAAGTGAGGATGGCACAGACCAAAGCGCCAGAGCCGACGACGGCCATGATTTTCCAATACGTTCCGAACCTCATTGGGTACTCACGTGTCCTTATGGCGGTTTTCTCCTTTTGTGTGATGAGAAGCCATCCGATGTATTGTATCACCAGTTATTCCATCTCATGTCTCTTGGATGCCCTGGACGGTCACGCTGCCCGCCATTACAACCAAACGTCGGTTTTCGGTGCCGTGTTGGATATGGTCACTGACCGTTGTACTACATCATCGTTGATCTGCTTCCTCTGTGTTTTATACCCAGATTATACCATCGTATTCCAATTACTCGTATCATTGGATTTGGCTTCGCATTACATGCATATGTATGCCACGTTGCAAACCGGTGGGAAGAGCCATAAGAGCATAGACAAGGAGTCCTCATGGTTGTTGAACTTATACTACACCAACCGTAAAGTACTCTTCACAATGTGCTTTTTTAACGAACTGTTCTACGTGGCATTGTATCTTTATTACTTCCCACTTGCTACCGTTTCGATCATGGGCGTTCCATACTCCATCGCAGGAATTGTTGCTGTGGTCTGCTTACCATTTTACTTGTTCAAACAGTCCACCAATGTTATTCAGTTGGTGAGGGCTTCTGTGCTGTTGGCAGAGCTCGACGTTGCCGAACTGCTGGAGAAGGGCAAGAAGAAGTGATAGTAATATAATACAACAATACAATACAGGGATACATCTGGGCTGTATGTAGTATCTTGGTACTTATGGACTACTAAAAAAAAAAGGAGGAATATATATATATATATTCTCTAATGATGAACCTTCCCAGTATTATCTCTCAAAGAGGATCAGAAACTCTCATCAGGCATCCATTTGAAACATTGTAACAAGAATAGTTTGCGCTGAATACCAATCCCCATAGACACCCAAGGCATATATATAAAATATATACACCTATTCCAGGGAAGCCCTTACGGGCCTCAACCTGGGGCAAAACAAAAAGAAAAGGCAACTGAACGTAATGTTCAGTTGCGAATCGTAAGGATAGAAACGCGAGACTTCATCATATAGTATAAAACTTGGAAGGTTCATAAGGAGTTTTAAAAAAAAATGAGTGAACAAGAGTGTGGAAGAAAGCAAAAAAAAAAAACCAGAATTCCCAGCCAGAGCACGCGCCGCGCTTCCTTCCTTCCCTCTCCCATTCGCATCGCATTGGCTTTTTTTCCCATACGGTGCCCGTACCACTTCTCGTGAAACATTCTCTTTAGGTCTATACATTTATTTCAATTAATACAATATTCTTATCTACTCAAAGATACCCCAAAACTTCTCAACCCCATGTGACCCATCTGCCTTCCAGTAGTCGTTGTGAGAAGTGAACAAAATGGTCTTGTAGCCCAATGAGTCGACAATCGACTTCAAAGCCACCAACTGATTCTTCCTTGATGGGACACCTCTTTCACCAAACTTGAGTCCCCTTGTAGGCCACCCAGTCTCACACAATACAATTGGAGTAGTAGCACCACAAACTTCTTTCATCATGTCCAACTGTTGAATCAACCAAGGCCCAGCATCCTCAGGTTTCACGTACCCGTCCCAATAAGGATGAGAGTTCACACTTACATAATCCCCAATATGGCATAATTCCTTGTTGTTTAACATCGCAACCAAAGTATCTGTTGTGACAACATAGCCCTGATATCCCTTACTCTTTAACATAGCTTTTGTTCGATCTACCAGTGCAGCAACCTCCAGCGTAGTGGCACGGCCAAAGTTAACCAACTCATTACCCACAGAGACAGAGTGAATCTTGGACCAATCATTATTATTAACCACTTTTACAGCTTGTGAAATAATTTCTGTAGATACATCAATCTTGTCCAAATAATAGATACCAACAAACAATTTTTGATATGGTTTCAACAGTTTCATCACGTTCAAAACACCATCACAATCCGTATCATAGATACGAATGATTTCAAAATCATACAACTTTGAAACATCAAATTGGATTTCCAGTGGAGTTTTACAACCACCTTCAGGTTTGTAGAAAGAATATGTCATACCCCAAGCTCCCTTAACAATGTTTTCAATTCCCAAGTCTTGTAACAGTCCAATGTACAGAGGAGATGAATGATCCAAATGCTCGATAGAAACTGGAAGTCCAACTTTGGTCTTCAATGTTGGAATATGAAGATCTTGAGGTCCCTTGGGGATGTCATCAAACGGAGTAGTCGAAGTCGGCTCAGTGGTACAGGTAGTCTTTGTACGGTAGTACTCGTCTTCTTCTTCTCCTTTGTCGTCGTCATCATCATCAATCTCAGCATCATAGTCATAACCTTTCTCATACTTTATAGCGTAGTCCAAAGTCTTTGTTGGATTCAAATTAGAATTGGCACCATTCACACCAGATTTGAACAATGGAGAATCTGTATCATCGATATAAACAATGTCATCATCTTGTTGTAACAAGTATTTCTCTGGATGGTCAATCCCATGAGCCCACGTCTCCACTCTGTCAAAAGAGTCATCCCATACGTTGCCCGTTGACACCAAAGTGGAAAGACACACAAACGTCAAACCAACTATAACCTTGAATGGAACCATAGTTGACTTGAAGTACACAACGTTGTTGCTACAAAAATGTTATACATTATACACCAGAATTTTATACATATATATATATATATATATATATATATATATATTTTGCACACACAAAGACGGGAACCGAATTCCTTAAACCTTTTAAATGACTTTATTTCTTGTTTCTCTTTAGCTTACACTCGTCACAGTACCATTTACCTCTAGGCAGCGTTGTTAAGCCCGTACATGGCAAATGGAACCATTCTCTCTTACAATCGTTATCATCACATCCCACCATCTCACCATATGACACTTGGTTACAATAACAATAAACCATCTCACCCATCGAGTTGCGCATCTGACCATCGTCATCTCTGTAGAACCCACTTTCTTTCTCCTGCTCTGCCAATTGTTGTTGTAACTGTTCGTGCTCCTGTTTCTTCTTTGTTGATGTACGAGCTCTCTTATTCGAAGATTCTGGGCGTGATGCTGGTTCGTCTTTCACCTGTTGCCCGTTGCTGGTGGTGGCATGGGTGACAGTAGTAGTAGAAGTAGTGTTGTTATTATTGTTGCTGTTACTATTACTGCTGTTGTTGTTGTTGTTGATGTTGTAGTTACCCATGAGCTGTGCATGTGCTGTTGGTGCACTTGAAACGTTAGCAGTAAAGTTGTTCTGCTGAACCGGGGCACTCAGATGAACACCACCCATATTCCCACCAGGAGCAATCACACCTGCAATCGGTTCCTGTACTTGTACTACCTGTGCTGTATTTGTTACATTGCCATTGTTTGTCTTACGCTTCTTAGTCGTACTGGAAGATGCAGTTGTTGCAAAGGCACCAGTAGATGGTGTGCCCTCCTTATCAGCTCTTGGTCTTCCCTTGCCTCTCCCGGAAGTCGTTGTCGTACTGGGAACTGATAAAGGTTGTGGCGTCGCTTCATCATTCGCACCACCACCACCAGTATTGTTGTCATTAGCGGCCTTCTTTGCAGCCAGTGCTTCTCTTCTTGACTCACTTCTCTGTGACTGTGCGCTCTTGTTCTCTGGTAACTTCGTATCGAATTGAATAGCTGGGTGATTCAACTGCCCAAACTTGACGTTATCTGGAAACTCATGCTTAAAGATATATTCGTAATCATCATTCACCTTCCCAACAAACGCAGCGGTTCTGTCAGCAGCAATATTTGCCACGTGCATCTTCTCTTCCAAACATGGCAAGATCTCACTAAGTAAATGAGAGATTTCACCAATAAGTTTGATACGTTCCTCTCCTGTGACCTTCTTAAACTGCGAGGCCTTCTTAAGCAGCAATGGAAGACTTGTTGTATACTTGGCATCGATCTCCTTATACAGCGTGAAGTACTTGGCAATTTCTGCTGGAAAGGCTTCAAAGGAATCCGTAATATCATTGAGCCCAGGGTACACCTCTGTTGGACGCTGTTGGTTCTGTGAGCGCGTGGTTGCCATACGGGACGCCCTGGCACTTAAACGTTGTGACCGCGGACGAAGTGACATATCAGACATTATTTCTCTTAGTGTAAGTTGTTTTTGGTACGCTGTGTGATAGTTTATCTTATATCACTTGTTCCAAAAAATGTGTATGTGTATGTGTGCCTTAGATATGTTTGTTCCCGAGGGCCTTCTACTTTTGTAGATGTTGAGTCTTACTTGCCCGTGCGGTGCTGACAGACACGTGGGAGTCTTAAGACTGTGGGATGGGTTTAACCCTATTAGTTCGTATGGAAATACGGTGCAATGATGGAAACCTGTGTGTTTCCACATATGTATATGTATATATATATATATATATATGTATATAAATATAAATCTCAGTGATGACTGCACGAACACCCATTATCCCAATCATCATCACTAAACTCTTCGCTATCACAGTCATCATCTCCTCCATTCGCATGATCGTGCCCACAGTGGCCACTTTGAACCACCCACTGAAACCCAAGTTGTATTACCTTCTCATCATTCATTAACGTCTCAATCTCTTCATCTCCTCTCAATACGAGTCCTCTCACAGGGTCTAAAAGTTGGATCTTTGACTCTTCTTGTTTCAAATCAGCTGCGACTCTGCTCCAAATCTCCTTCAGTAACCCATGTTTCTGCCAACGCACGTTGTATTTCAACCCAACGGTATCAACCTCCACTACTCTGAACTTATCCGGTTTGTGCTCCAGTATCGGTTGGATATCCGAGAACAGAGACACATTCTTTAGCTGGACAATCTCTGCCTCAAGTTGAGCAATCTTTTGAAGCAGTAATTGTTCATTTGTAAGTTCTCCCATCTGTGTTTGTTGTACTAATTCTTTATTCTACTTCCTTCATAAAAGAGATTCCCTTAAAATCTCAAGCTCGTTTAATCCCATCGTGACGTTTATGAATCATCCCATCCCTCATCATGTTCGCGCGCACGCACTCTTTCTAGTACTATATAGTGAACGCGCACACATACATACATAAAGTTGCACTGCTTTTTTTGTATACAAAAGTGACCCATTTTATCTCATCAACCATGATAAATTGTAAACTTAACCCCCCATGGAATACATTGTATGACTACTAAATATGCCACAGACAAAAGACAAAAGATACTCCCCCCTCCCTCCCTCAGCCATGTTCATTCCTCCCTTCCTTATCTATAGAGGCAGTCCTAACATCTTACACCCCTCAATCACAATAGCCATTGCAATCAATACCCCCATTAAAGGATAAAAACAAATAAGTATACATGTATGTATGTTTATATGTCTGTATTACTCTAAACTGTACCATTTAAGCACCTCAGGGGAGGGGACGCACGTGTGAGTTCCCATATATATATGCGTCCCTCTCTTGTCTTAACCAACCCATTCCTTATCACCAAACACCCAGTGAGTCCACCACCTCCTTTACAACAAGTAGGCAGCAACGGCAACGGCAATGGCAACAGCACCGGTGTTACCAGCGACAAAGGCACCAGCAGCAGCGTTGGAAGAGGTGTCGTTCGAGACGTTCTTCTTATAGATGTTCATCTCAGAGTCAACATAGGCAAACTCCGGTTGCTGTTGCTGCTGCTCTTTGATAACTGGAGTAGAGGAAGAAGCCTCGTTACCAAAGATGTTGGAGGAAGCGAAGAAAGAAGCGATGACTTGTTGGATCTGCATGGTCTGTGAGTGTGAGTATCGTTGTTGTGTGTTTTTTTTTTCGATATCTCTCTAAGAGTGGTGTGGTAATCCCTTAGGAGGGTTTTTGTTTCTAAATTCAAATTTTAAGGGGGTCCTCTGTTTCTGCAGCCTGCAGTTGCATATGCAATTTTAAAAAAATGCAAAAAATAAAAAAAAATAAAAAAAAATTAGGCAGCCATTTCTGAAAGAGCTGCATGGAGTTTACGCGCTTGCAATTTCCACTAAGAGTCATTTCCATTTGGTTTAGTTATATATATATATATATATAAATATATATATCAACTAAACTCCGCGGTACACAGAATTCCTCGACTTGGCCTTCATCTTCTCTATACGGGCTTTCAATTGCGATGTAACCTCAGCAGCACGACGCCAGCTCTCATCATTGGCAACGTCTGCCCCCCCAATAGTACCTGGGCTACCACCACCACCATTCTCCTTCTGTTCAGAGTCGATTGATAACAATCCAACACCTTTATCAAGCCCATCCAACTGTACTCTTCCGCCTGATAGACCCAATCCACCAATGGACCCTCTCAGAGGTCCATTGGACTCCTGTAATGGGGTAAACGTAGAATGAGACATGGTAGAAGAAGAACCTCTGAAACGATCACCAGAATCCATCGTCGATGAGGAAGTTAGATGCGAATACGTAGCTGATGAACTAAATCCACCCAGACTCGAGCTTTTTTGCTTCCGTATCAGTTCAATCTCATTATCCAATTGAGAAATCTTTAAACGAGAAATCTCCAAATCAGATTGTGCCCTTTGCAGTTGTGTCTCCTTAGATTTGATAGTCATAACGTCATTCGTATGTTGTTCAGTCAATTTTTCAATCTTGGCACCAAGCGTCTGGACTTCTTTCATCATCTTCGAGGCCTCTGTGAAGGACTGTTGTGATTGCCAATTGAGTTTCTCCTTCTCTTGTAACCACATCTGTTTCTCCTTTCTCAATTCTTCCAACTCTACCCTATCGGCGTCGCTCATACCATTAGACACTGGCTGTTGCACCGTTGCAGAAGACGATTGTAATGATCTCCCTGTCAATCCACGGTTACCCAAGACACCAATCCTTGAGGATCCTGGGTCATTCTTCAAAGGAGACGAAGGACCTCTCTTGGATGGTATCGACGAAAATGCACCCAGTGTGGGCTTCTTCTTTAATGTGGAGGAAGAAGAAGACAACGATGAACCTGTGGATGAGATACCACTTGGCTTTCCAATCATAGACTTGCGCTTGACAGAAGCTGAAGAAGAAACTGAAGATGCCATGGCCTTTGGTGTCCTCGTTGGTGCTGAAGAAGTAGATGGCACCACAGATCGATGCGATGGTGCCTTAGACGAAGACATTATGGCCTTCACCTTGGCCTGGTCAAAGAATTCCTTAATCTTCTTCATTTTGATATCATCAATACCATCCAATGAGGCGTTGAGCTCTCTTTCACCAGTAATCTTCATCAAGGTGCCCACGGCTTCAAAACCACACGTTCTCACGTCTGGCAACGTATCCGTGACCAACCTTTTCGACGCAGTCATAATCTCTTCAATCTCCGGCTTAGTGGGTGGCACCCTCGTATCCTTCATACATCTGATCAAATACTGCGAAGATGCCAATCTTACTTGTGGAGTCTTGTGTTTCATAGCAGCCAATGTCTCCTCCAATACATCGGTGAGCGAAGTGCTGGCGAACACAGCATCTAATGCACCGTTCAAGGCCTCCAAGACACTTGGTTTCTTCTCCTTACATCTCTCAAGCAATGGATTAAGAACAATCTGGAAGTATCTGTGGAATCTCTGTCTCAACCCCCTGGCCATCAAGTCAATACAGTTGGCGGCCAGCGAGACAACTTGAATGTTTGCATCCTTCTGGCACTTTGCCAAGACTCTCACCAAGTCCAAGTAGTCATCATCGGCATACTTCATAACGTTCATCTCCTTCTGAGTCTCCGTGAGTACCTCGACTCTATCTTTCCACTTGGCAGCTGTGACTCTTGTGGTCAAGTCATTAGGAAGCTTACTCAAGACATTAACTGGGTCAACCATGTCGTATGGGTCCATTGAGCCAGCTTCCTCAGAGCCACCCATAACAACATCCGAGTCGTCAGCAGTAGCGCCAGACCCACCATCCTGTGTCTGCTCTCTCTGTGCCTCCATTACTTCACGCTGCGTCTTGAGGTATCTCTTCTGTGTTGGCTTCTCGTCTTTGACTTTCTCGAAAGATGCAGTCAAGTCCTTTTGTTGTACTGGTTTCAAATCGGCAAACAAGATCTGCTCCAACGCTGGACCCATCCACTTGTGCAACTCCACTGTTAGGTTTGACGTCTCTGCTCTGACTGTTCTGTCTGCATGAGAGAACAACTTGGGCAAACTTGGAAGCACAAGCTTCGGGTTCACTGTCTGTGCGCCAAAGGCCGCATAGATCTCATAGAGTGCCTTCACGGTACCACCCACCAGCTTCGGTTGTTTTGCAGCCAAGTGTGGAAGCATCAGTTCGATGACTGGATCTGGCACATCGAGCTCCACGAACCAGAGTAAGGCATCGATAGCCTTCTGCTTTGTTCCTGCTCTCATTGACGATAGACCCTTTTCGCATAGGCCCGGGACGACGTGTGATCTGAGTCTTGTACACGCACCTGTGCCACCGTACTCCAACAAGGCATTGAGTGCTGCAATGCCGGCTTCGTGCGCCACAACATTGGAATCAGTGGTAATCTTCTTGAATAGCTCTGGGTTGGAAAAATATGGCTTGAAAACCGGGTCCTGCTCGTTCGGTGTCTTCTGAAACTGCGCTGTAATCTCCTGGTACGCCTCATGGCGCGCCTTCCATACCTTTAAAAAGACGTTGTTAGTACATATTCTCTCAATATTCAGTAGCATTCCTGAGCACCCAGCACCCAGCAGCCCCAGAGGACCACAGAAAGCTGGAGAGCACAGGAAGAATGGGCGGCACGTACCTTGTGGACAAGGCGGTCCTCGATCGGAAGCTGTGAGTAATCTGGCTCCTCTGCCGACATGCTTAGTCTTCTCTTAGCGGTTTCCAATTTCCTGCTCAGCCAAATAAGCCGCCCAATATAGTTATAATTTGTTGATGCTTTCTTTGTTTTCGTGTATCAAGCGTTTGTTTACTTTCGCGATCTGATCCCTCACAACCAAAAAGCGTTGCCCTGGCAACACCTTTATGTGTCACCGACCAAGTCCCCTCTAAAATCTAAAAGCATAGTAGGTGATGAGTTTGTAGAGTCGCGCGGTTGAGCTCGACATTGTAGAGTCGCGACCAGGAAACTGCAGCTCTATCGATCAAAGAATATGAGAGAATCAAAATCAGGAATCGCATAAGGACCCGCGATAGATTCGGGAGGAAGAACAAAAGCCCGAGCCTCTTTGACCTTCAAAAGTAAAACATCAAGCACAATCAAAATAATAATAATAAAAAGATCACAATGGGTGCTCCTCCCCCGCCACCTGCGCCACCTCCACCGTCAATGGGTGGTGCGCCTCCGGCTCCAGCGCCAACTATGGGAAGAAACGCCCTCCTGGGTGATATCAGAAAGGGGATGAAGCTCAAGAAGGCGGAGACCAATGACCGTTCGAAGCCACAGGTTGGCGGTAACGTCTCATCTGGTGGATCCATGATGGGCCCCAGCGCTCCTGCTGTCCCTTCCTTCCCAGGCAGTGCTCCACCTGCCACATCTGCCCCAGGTGTACCACAGCTGGGTGACATCTTTGCTGGCGGCATGCCCAAGCTGAAGCATCACGGTGGTGCTCCTGCTGCCCCTGCTGTTCCATCAGCTCCAGCACCGGGAATCCCACAGATGCCCTCGTCGCGGCCAAAGAGATCGAGTATCGCTGCCTCATCGGCACCTCCAGTGCCTCCAATGGGTGCACCACCATTGCCAGCGGTTGCTCCGCCCCATATGCCATCTTCAAGACCACAACGCAAGCCATCGGTCTCTACACTTGCTCCTCCTCCACTGCTACAGACGAGCGTGCTACCACCTCCTCCAATGCCTTCGATGAGCGCTCCTCCGCCTCCACCGCTTCCTTCGACAAGTGCACCACCTCCACCACCTCTTCCATCATCAAATGCACCGCCACCACCTCCAGCACCGCCTGCTCCTCCAGCACCACCAATGCCATCAAGCGGTGCTCCTCCTCCTCCTCCTCCAATGCCTTCAATGTCTGCTCCAGCGCTATCGACGCCATCCGCAAGACCTCCGGGCCCACCAGCTGGTGGCCTCGCGTTCCTTGCAGATATTCAGAAGAAGAGAGATGATACCCATGTGGTGGACTCTGTGCCTTCGAATTTCTCTGCTGCTGGCTCTGCACAGGACGTTACGACAAGGTCTCCTACAAAGGCACCATCGGCTCCTACAGCTCCTTCTGTGTCGGCACCAACGGGGAACCCATTGGCAGATGCATTGGCTGCCAAGTTCGCCAGTAGGCCACCAGCGCCAACACAGACGGCTCCACCATTACCACAAATGTCAGCACCACCCCCACCTCCAGTGCTGCCGAAGACATCAGCACCACCGGCACCACCGCTACCACCTCCAGCGATGAGTGCACCTCCTCTGCCTAATATTTCGGCTCCTCCTCCTCCTCCGATGCCTTCTATGAGTGCGCCACCGGCACCGCCATTACCATTAGCTGCCCCACCAGCACCTGCAATGTCATCTGTTCCGGCTCCAAGTTCTGGGCTGCCGTTCCTTGCAGAGATCAACCAGAGAAGAGACGACAGATTTGTGGTTGACAAGCCAGACACTGGTGTATCTGCACATGATGCTACCCCATCTACACTTGCACCTGTGCCTCCAATGGCTCCTCCTCCTCCATTGATGTCTGCTCCACCACTGGCTCCCCCTCAGGCCCCAGCACCACCGGCACTCCCACAGACAATGGCACCTCCACCACCCAGAATGCCATCAATGAGCGCACCACCAGCACCTCCTACTATTCTAACGTCGCATGTCCCACCAGCTCCACCAGTTTCCAGTCCTCCTCCTCCATTATCACAATCATCAGTGCCAGCTACTCCTTCTGCTCCATCGGGCCACAAAGCCGCTCCTCCTCCTCCTCCTCCGCCTGGTGGTTCCTCAAACAATTTCAAGCAGCGTCTCTTCGCCCGTCCTGGCTCCAGTGATACCTCGTCATTACCACCACCTGGGTCCACAAACTCTGCTTCAAAAATAGACGCGTCGTCATACACCATTACCACAGGCAGTGGGGCATCAGGGCAAAAGATTGAGATCAACGACTCGAGATTTAAGTTTGTTAACCAAAATGACCTACCGAGACCAAGAGCATTCACCGGGAAGCAGAAACTGTACCCGAGTGGCCGTGGATCGAGTGTTCCATTGAACCTATCGCTCTTTAACTAAAGCATATAAAGAGACTATGAGTATATGTATGTATGTATGTATGTATGTATGTATGTATGTATGTATGTATGTATGTATGTATGTATGTATGTATGTATGTATGTATGTATGTATGTATGTATGTACAAATGTAGTATTACTTCTATTTACATCATCAAGTATCATTAGCATCTATCATCACCCCATCCGTCTTTCCATCTCTGCTTCCACAAATTACAATCAAATTCCTCTTTTCCGAGCTTCTTATTCACCTCATTATGCGCATCACATAGCCATTTACCGAATTCTTCCTGAGTTTGGACTTTAGGCTTATTTGTGTCAATATGTGCTTGAAAGTCCTTGGCACAGAACCAACACGGGTATAATTTGGCAAAGAGACCAATGAACGTGGACATGTCCTTCTGGGCCTCCGGTGATGGCTTTTCCGGGTATCCAGCAGCCATGGCGTGTAGTAGTGTCCATGAGGATCTTCCAAGCTCTTCAACATCCGGTGGACAGTCTTTAGCGTATCCTTCAGGTGTCTTTGGCTCTGGCTTCTTTGTGGCGGCTGCACCAGCTAACCCCACCATACCTGCGAACGCTCCCATACCACCAGCAGAGGACTTCTTGTGTGAAGTGGCGCCACTTCCGATTCCCATAGCGGACTTAAAGTCTAACAAAGTGTTACAAGAGCGGCATCTATCATATAAATGTTAGTACTTCATGTGTCAAATCATCTCTTAACTCCAAAGAGTGGGGGGGAGGGGGCAGCTCACGGTTTGCCGTTTTCGTCATAGATAATTTTTCTGCCCGAGGGACCAAACTCTGGCTTTGTGTTCTCCTTGTCTGACATCTTTAAAGCTCTATCGAGTCTCTATTTGGTTGAATATCTCAAAAGAGATTGAGCCTCATTCAGAGGCAATTTAAGCAGGTGGTTGACAAATCTGACGTCTCGGGCCAATTCGCGAAATCTTAGAGTATATTAGTTGTCATGGCAACTGAGGATAAGCGCGTCTACTGTATATAGACTTCTTTAAAGGCAAAAGATAATGCAGTTCAAGGTATAATAAGAATTTGCACAAAGACACAGAGTTCATTTTTGTGACTCTGCGATAGTAGCCTTGAGTTCCTTGTTCTCCTGGACCACCTGCTCAACCAGTTGGGTGAGCTTATCGATCTTATCGTACAATGGGTACAATTCCCAACCAACACCTGCCTCTTCACCGGATGCAATTGGTGGTGAGACAGCTTTGATCTTGGCATACCAGTGTCTACTGACAGAAAAGTGTGGGTCTGCTCTCTCTGCAGCGATTTGGGCTCTAAGGTCCTCGTTGGTACGGTCCACTGAGACTTCCGTACCGTCTTGTGCAAAGATTCCCTCGAAAGAATCTTCATACCCATCAGTCAAGTCCCATTCTCTGTCAATCTCATTGGCATCATCGCTCAATTGGCGAACACGGTTGTATTGAACCCTACGTGCGTCTCTGGCCTCCTTAAGGGCTATGTAACACAAGAACGGAGAGTAGATCGCAAGCATGACACGGTATGCAATTGAATGGTAAGACTTGTGATCCAAAAATATGGACAGTGGAGACATCAACACCTCAATGAGGTTCAATGGTGGAACAAAGACACACGAGTCTGGTGCACGGATATATTTGAGTGTCTTTGCAGCAACCAAGGCCATGTACTCGTCATTAGCATTATCGTAGATCTTTTGATAAGCAGATGCAAACAAAGCCACAAGGATATTGAGCAAGATAACACTCACGAGGAAAGAGTAGAAGTAGAACAGGATGCCTGCATATGGTGGAACAAATCTTTCAAATGCACTAAAGTTGCCACCACCAAGCACAGTCTGAGCCAAGTTCTCAATGATCAAAATGGTGGCATCACGGCGACCATCAGCGGAATCCAAACCGAGGAATCCCTGGAGGAAACCCAAGATAACCATTGCCAAGAGGATGAAGAAGATTAGAGACTCTCTGAGCATCATTTTGATAACCACAATCATTGCACCGACAAACTTCTGGGCATCCAGGAACAGCAAGATGCGGCCGTACATCAATGGAGAAGCCAAAGCCAAGATTCTAAAAGAGGCCTCGTCAAGTCCTATTGCCGGTTTTGTTGACCAGTCTGATTTGGACAGTGCTAAGGTTCTCAAAATGAAAGCACCAGTGGCCAACGAATACAAGCAGTCGTTCAAAATAGAGTTGAATGACAAGTAGTTCCATCCGACATGGTACAGCTTGGTCAACTCGTCGTGGATCAATCCGAAAGTGAACAGGTAGAAAATCACTTCGAATGAGTCCATTGGCACAACCCCACGGTCTGGCGTGTTGATAACCACCGTGTAGATGAGCAGATAGAGGAAAGAGAAGAAGATCTCCAACATGTTCTGGTACAAGGGCGTCTTGATTCTATCTGGGTCAAAGTGTGCAGACAGTGCAGCCTTGCTGACGTCCCTATAGAGCACATAGGACGATGGGTCCTTTGCACTCTGCACGATCCAACCTCTCCATAGCCATTTCAGACATCTCTGGTATCCTGAGGAGCCAATGATGATTGTCGAGTGCATATCCACAGCCAATTCCAAAGCGTTCGTTGGGTCGGTGTCCTCGGCGTTCAAGTTAACAACGTATCTTCTGCAGAGCATCTGGATAAACAAGTACTTGTCGTCATTCTCCTTTTCAATGATCATCTTGGCCAGTAACTGTGCAGCAGAGGCTCTGAGGTTGAACAGCTCCAAGTCATGGAGTTCCGTAGCAGCGAGCTCCCAGTACCACCCTGTGACTTTGAGCAAGGCAAACACCAATACGGCTCTGTATTTTTGAGAACTGGACCCAGCTTTGCCTTCTCCTTGGCCTCCTGCAGCCTCGAGAGCCAACTGGAGGACTTTATCGTTGATGATTCTCGACTCTGGGGAAAGTACGGCCTGTTCTTCAAACTGGATGGGAACCACAGAGTCAATGAGATGTTTCAAGTTAAGGCAGATGCGTAGCACCTGGCGCGGCGACGGTGGGACAAACGATGACAGTTCATCCTCCGTCAATGGTATCAGAGACTCTGACATCTCTTTCCTTTCTTCTCTGTGCGGTTTTTCACCATGTCACAAGGTTGAGAAAAGGTGAAATTCTGGTAAAAAAATGCTGTCACTGATATGCAAGTGCAACACCAACCGGCTTTTCATACAGATCTCTGGCAGGTTGCAATTGTTTAGTTTACTAATTGTTGATAAATAATAATAAGGATAAAAAAACTTGTAAACAAGCGGGGATTATATTATATCTCTCTTCTGAATCATTCTTCTATAATCTCCGAGCTACCCAAAACTCACACTCATAATGCCACCCGCCCATCGCCTTCGCATCCGAAGAGTACCCGATTTTTACACCAGACTCTCTGTGATCGAATATAAAGAACTTGGAGCTCAGTTCAATCACATCTTCGAGTGAAAGCTCAAGTCCTCTTACTGGGGCCTGTTTCTTGGTGCCATCAGGGTGCACCACGGTCTCGGACTCCATATCCTCTTCGAAATGCCATAGCAAAGGACCAAAGTTGATCCATAGGCCATTGGGTTTGATACAATGCTGCAGAGTCTTTAAATACTCAATCACATTCGGCGCAGTATCCAGGAAGAAGTTGGTGATAACAACGTCAAACTGCTCCTTGTTGTACTGCCTAAACTCCATCGCCTGTGGATCCATAGAGTAATGACGAGACTGTGAGAGGCCAATAGGCCCATAGAGATCAGTGAATGACCCTGATGCAATGGACATCAGCTCACCAAATGGTACTTCTTCTTTATACTGTGCTTGCAACTTACCCAGCTGTGTTCCTGAATGTTCATCTGGGAAGAACACAGGCCTTGTCTGCCACTTCCTCGACACTTGGTTACTCGTTGAGTGTATAAAGGGGAACACGGATTCGGAAGAGACGCTATACGAGTCATTCAACAGATAATTGGAACTCAGCAACATGTGGTAGCTGAACTCATTGCCCTGGCACCAAAAGCCTCTCTTTACAAGCTCATAGTTCAATCGACCGAGTCCTGCGCCTGGAACTAACAGTTTGATCTTCTGTCTCTCTTTGAAATCCGGGTAGGTCTCCTCCAACGTATGAAATATCCTATCAAATCCCACTTGTCTCTCATGTGATCCTTCACTACTCCACTCTCGTACAATCTGCTTCATTACATATTTGGCCTTGTCATAGTGATGGTATTTAGCCTGAGACACATCCCCCAATTGTGCCATTGGCGTGTCAATGCCCCACTGCTGTGCTACTGAAGAAGCCATTCTTTGAAAGAACTCGCCATTTTGTTTAATACAGTGTTCCAAAGTCTTTAAATGATCAGGAAACCAAGGAATCAGTTGTTGTTCCTCTAGTGTCAGTGAATCAAACTTTTGCTGCTTTGGAATGATCAATTCTCTATGAGCAAAATGTGCATAGTAGATAAACCCAAGGAGAACATCCTTCACTGCCTGAAGCTCTGTGTCTTCCACGTCATCCATTATATATTTTTTTTTGGTTTTTGATCTGTTTCAATAAAACCAACGGATCTCGTCTCTTTATGGCTTTTGACATTCCCGCTGGGCTGGACTTAAATGTGACTCCCCTCGGACATCTCCGGCGCTGGTGCAGTGTGTATGTGTGTATATAAGTAGGGTATAAGTGTATATATAGTTCAGAAGCAATTAACCAAACCAGGTCTCTAACATCTTGAATGCAATGCTGCCAATGGGCAGTGATGGGGCATATTTCCCCCATTTTCCCCCAGACTGTTCCCAAACTTCCGCTCAAGCGAGCAATCAGAAAAGTGTCAGGCCGCTCTTCATTATAGGAGCCCGATCCCCCAGATAAGCCAGTCGGAGTCACCTGGAGGAGTCATCCGCATCCACAAATTCGTTTCTGTTTTTGGCGGTTTCAGAGCCTCCAATGAGAGGATGAATAAGAATGTATTAGAATTCATTGAAGTCTCATTTTCTCATTTTCTCCCCCTCCAAACAACTCATATCCACCCACTTGCTCTTCTTCTTGTACACCCCCCCCCCCCAAAAAGAATGATGCTCCTATCTCCGGATCACCAACCCCAGTTTTTTTTTTCCAGGCTTGAGAAAGGGGCATCGAGTTTTGTCGGACCTCTCCGGCTGGCCGGCGCACTGATTGCCATGTCATGTGTGGCATCCATCTCATGAAGCATATAAAGACTCGGTAGAATCCGCTTTTCCCAACTCGTTTGGATTCCTCTCAAGTACACCATACACTACACAAAACTTTTGAAACCACAATGCCAAAGATCACACTTGACGGTGTCCAAGTTTTCGCCCCAATCTCATCCTCTTCATCATACCCATCGGGCACATCCCCATCAGACATCTTCACCAAGGATGCCCTCAACTTTGTCGTCCTTTTGCACAGAACTTTCAACGCTCGTCGTATCACACTGCTCAAGAACAGACAAGCAATTCAGGCTAAGCTCGATGCTGGTGAAACTCTCGGTTTCCTCCCAGAGACGCAAGCTATCAGAGACGACCCAGTATGGAAAGGTCCAGCTCCCGCTCCTGGCTTAGCTTGCAGAAATACCGAAATCACAGGGCCTCCATTACGTAACATGCTCGTGAATGCTCTCAACGCCAACGTTAAAACCTATATGACCGACTTTGAAGACTCTGCTGCTCCAACATGGGAAAACTGCATCGGTGGTCAAGTGAATCTGTTCGATGCCGTTAGAGGTCAGTTGGACTTTACCAATGCAACCACTGGTAAAGAGTACAAAGTCTCAAAGCCAGTGGGCCAGACTCCAACGCTGATTGTGCGTCCAAGAGGATGGCACATGGTTGACAACCATGTCAACGTTGATGGCGAACCTATCTCCGCCTCATTGCTTGATTTCGGTCTCTACTTCTTCCACAACGCCAAGCAGCTTGTCAAGAATGGACATGGCCCATACTTTTATCTTCCAAAGATGGAACACCACCTGGAGGCCCGCCTATGGAACGATGTGTTCAACGTTTCTCAGGATTACATCGGTATGAGTAGAGGTGTCATTAGAGCCACTGTGTTGATTGAGACATTACCTGCTGCCTTCCAGATGGAAGAGATCATCTTTGAGCTCAGAGATCACTCGTCAGGTTTGAACTGTGGTCGTTGGGATTACATCTTCTCCACCATCAAGAGACTACGTAACCAATCGCAGCACTTGTTGCCAGACAGAGATCAAGTGACAATGACTTCACCATTCATGGACGCCTACGTGCGCAAGCTGATTCAGGTGTGTCACAGACGTGGAGTTCATGCTATGGGTGGTATGGCTGCCCAGATCCCTATTAAGAATGATGCAGAGGCCAATGCTAAAGCAATGGCTAAAGTTAGAGCTGACAAACTCAGAGAATTTACAAAGGGACACGATGGCTCCTGGGTCGCACATCCTGCTTTGGCTGCCATCTGTAATGAGATCTTTGACGAGATGGGTACTCCTAATCAAATCCATTTCATTCCAGATGAGTATACCGTTGCTGAGGAGGAATTCATTGATACCACTATTAAGGACGGTAAGATCACCGAGGCTGGTATCAGACAGAACTTGTACATTGGTCTGTGCTATATGGAAGCATGGCTTCGTGGTTCCGGGTGTGTTCCAATTAACAACTTGATGGAGGATGCTGCTACTGCTGAAGTGTCCCGTGCCCAGTTGTATCAATGGGTTCGTCATAACGTTGTGTTGAACGATACCGGTAAACCATGTACTGCAGAGACTACAACCAGACTGCTGCATGAAGAGACCAAGAAGCTTTTGATCTCTGCACCAACTGGCAATCAGTTCGAGAAGGCTGCCAAATACTTGTCCAAAGAGATCACCGGTGAAGACTTTTCTGAATTTTTGACAACCCTGCTTTACGACGATATTTGTACCATTGGTGAGCCAGTTGATCTGACCACTTTGAAGTAGGCACACTATAATATATATTACACGACGTTTTACAAGAATTTTTGCAGTTGTAATTGGTATGCAATAGTATAGAGACGTTAGGACTCTTGACTGATCGCCCAATGGAAATTGCGCCACAAAACACCCAGACCTCCTCCACATCCCTAACACTACGGGGACTAATTAAATACGACAACTTGAAATAATGAGAGATTAGCGGCATATGTCAGAGCTATTCTGTGCTTAATGAGTAACTGTAAGTGGCATGAATGTACTAAATTTTATGATAAGTACGTTCTTGTAGCCCACATAAATTTTGTTAAGGAGATGCTTTAGTTGAGCTTTATAAAATTGGTATATCTACTCTATTTTCTGATAGATAATATACTAGAAGAAAAATATTTGCAGCTATAAATATAAATTGCTCAATTATAACTTAATATTATGGCCTTTTATTCCAGAAGTTATGGCCTTAAAAGAAAGAGCAGACCTGTTTATACTTGTTTTATTAAGTTTGTAATATAGTACCTGTCAAGTATAACAGGCAGATCTCAAAGCGTTTAGTACATTAGCGTATAAGAGCATGATTATGAGTAGACGTCTCGTATAGAGTGGACTTCATGTCAGTGTATGGTAAGATACAGTATTTTGAAAGGTTCATGAATAAGTTATGTATTGATATAGAGTATATACAAGAAGAGAAATTAATGAAAGATTGGAACAACCTTCGCCATGTGGTGCTTTGATCGTTGTGGGATAACCGATATATAAGAATTCGTAACTTTGTACACACAATATCTGAAGGAAGCTATATATATATATATACACATGTATGCAGTGTTATACTACCGGAAACGCACTGATCTCACGCATCCGGCCCTTGTGACAGTGCAATGTTGACCAATATATATGATAGAGCAATATATAATCAATCCCATTCCTATGTGCCGATAGATATTAAGAGCGTTGTGAAATGAGCTTTCAATTTCTGTGTCCCACTTAGGTATTGGTGCCCCTGGGGGGTCCATGTCTTAAGACGCCAATGGACACAATTCTTTGGCAAGTTGGTGTATATATACATATACCGCTACGCTCTCGACGTAGTTTGTTCTCCCTGTACCTCAGGGCGCGCTTATAAAAAAGGCGCGCGCTGCCCCCTCCAGTCTTACATAAAGGGCATTCTGACACCAGTAATATCCCAAAATGGACAAAGATTTCGTCCTATAAATACCTCAAAGAGGGACACTATTGGAAGCTTTCGCAGTACAAATCGCAAAGCCGAATCGAATGATACCGGTTTGAAAGATAACGAAAAAAAAAGTCCGAGTTAATAAGTTATATAAGAAGTAGGACTAGTAATATGTAAGGGATCTATCGTAGCTTAGGGCAATGGACCATAAAGTATATGTTCCCACCACGTCAGGTCCTCCAGCTGCAAACAGCAGAAGGCCATCCGACCCATAGCGTTCACAAAGGATGTGTAACTGGGGAAGGACTGCACAGCGTGATGGGTTAGAAATTGGACTCTGCTTTAGGCACCGCTTTGAATCACCAAGCCACGGAAGAGCAGGCTTTGGGGATCTTCGAAGGTGCCATTTTGTTTTTTTTTCCCAGTTATATACGCAGCGGTGTTTTGTTGGCCCCACCGCTGGAACAGAGCACTCTCTGTCGCTTGATTTGATCAGTAATCTGGTATTTTGTCTTTCAGTGGTGAAAGATAGGATTCAGTTAAAGAAATTTTCCAATGGGCGATGCCACCCACGCTCTACTTTATATATAGATTCGCGAAGATGTGATCGCGAATCGCGCTTCTTACCTATCTAAGAATCTGGCTGTAATCATATAGGGCTTTGTTCTTCCCCCTTTGTCTCCACAAGACCACACCAAAATTACTCGAGTGGAATGTCCAGCACCGAGGAGGAGGAAGAGGAGCGCTGTTGGATCTGTCTGTGTGGAAATGGCGACGCCCCGCCATTGGCGCTGCCCTCGGACTCGCGCGAGCTTATCCAAGTGTGTGGGTGCTCAATGAGGGCACACGAACGGTGCTTAGCAGATTGGGCAATTAATATCGATACCACTTCTCGTCGGGAGGGCACAAGCGATGGGATATTTTGGCAGTGTGACTTCATGCACATGGCACTGCCGAACCACCCAGATGGGCCCTGTGTTGTTGGTCTCGCTGCACCTAATGGAGGCAAATTGTACTGTTCAAGCAAGACAATCTGTCCACAGTGTCAATCACCCATTACACTGACTATGAGACCGAGTCGGATTCTCTCATTGAAGAACATTGTGCAGCAGTATGGGAAGTCTGCGGTTAAGTACGCTGCAACGGCCATTGGAGGTGCCACTGTGGTATCAACGGTCGCACTGGCGGTGTTCTCTCTAAGTACTAGTCTTGGTTTTAAAATGTGGTCTACGCTCTCTGGGGAGAGTGTACTACTTACACAACTGGGGATACCAGACCGAACTTTTGAAAAAGCTTTGAGGAACAACAACGTCACTTTGAAACATTTGGGATTATTAGCAGGATTTCCCTTGTATCTCCACAGCTTACGGTCGGACTCGTTTATTGCACAGCAGGTGGACTTTTGGTGGTCCGTTCTCTATTATACCAATGGCTTCAAGGCTCCACAGTACTTCCTGATGCTGTTCAAGGCTGTGACTGTAGCTTACAAGTGGCTTTTCAGCATAACGTTGAATCGATGGTATTATCGCTGGGTGGTGCAAATCAGACCGTGCTTCATCGCCGATAGGCTCTCATTGGAAGAGCTACAAGAGACGGAAAACGACAATGCCGAGCTCACAGTACTACAGAATGAAAGACTCAACAAATCCTCACACGAGACCAAAAGTCCCTGGTACAAGAGACTATGGCACTGGCTGCGGCCACAGTATTCCGAAGAGGAGAAGCTCATACTCAGCCACATCAGACACAGAGAGAATCAGGCAGTGCTTCGAAAGGACTACAGCAAAGTGTTTGATTGTAATAGTATGATATACGATGTTACTATGACATGTCTCTCACCACTTGCAGCTTCCATTGTGGGGAGATTGCTCGGTCTGTATACTCCATTGGACAGATTACTCGCTCCGCATGTCAATACACCGGCAGAAGGTACATATTGTCGGAGTCTGATTGGACTCGCACTAACAGTGGTGATACGTGATTTGATATCTCTGTTCTTTGCATGGAAGGAGGTTCAGCAGTACAAGAGATTTGGGGTCATCGACAGCGAATACTCCAGTCTTAACGTCGTGTGTGTCTCCGATATGAGCCTGAACGTCGGTGCACTGTTTGGTCTCCATTTGAATGTCAGTCATCCACGTTACGGACTCCTTGACGACTTCATCAACGTATTTTTCAACCATAATAATGAGAACAATGCAGAAGACAACAACAATCGGTACGACTCATATTTCATAGTAAACCCTACAAATGAGTTTGGAACGGAGACACAGAGGTACGCCATTTGGCGCAGAATACAGCAGCTATATAATAGCTAATTGTTTATGATTTGTACGTATACCTCTTTCTATTTTATATACTTATCTATAGAAACCCGGACACCCGAGGAGTGAATTATATATATATATATATATATCGCGCTTCCAATTTATACCAAGGCGGTGTGTGTGACGTTTATATAATAAACCCAGCCTAGGTAGATAAACAGGTGTGTTGCCACCACTTTAACTGAAAGAAGAACCTACAACATGAGTAAACCGGTGACGCCCGTGAAGCTGGTCCTTCTCGGAGAGGCCGCAGTAGGGAAGTCTTCGCTGGTGCTGCGCTTCGTGAGCAACGACTTCCAGGAGAACAAAGGTGGGTTATATCATTGGAATTGGGAATTTATCAAAAATGCTAACAAGCTATAGAGCCTACTATTGGAGCTGCGTTTTTAACACAGAGATGCGCTATTGGTGATAAGACGATTAAGTTTGAGATCTGGTGAGTTTATTCTTCTCTATTCTATGCAAAGACAGAATCACTAACTCCTGCAGGGATACCGCGGGGCAGGAACGATTTGCCTCATTGGCACCAATGTACTACCGTAATGCACAATGTGCCGTTGTGGTGTACGATGTGACGAAGCCAGCGTCGTTTATTAAGGCCCGCCATTGGGTTAAGGAGCTCCACGAGCAGGCTGCCTCGGGGATCGTCATTGCGCTGTGTGCCAATAAGCACGATTTGGTGGAGAATGACGAATCACATCGTAAAGTCGCTTATGAAGAAGGACAGCAATTGGCAGAGGAAGAAGGTCTGTTGTTCTTTGAGACGAGTGCAAAGAGTGGGTTTAACGTCAAACAGGTGTTTATTGCCCTTGGGGCTAAAGTGCCTGGCCAGGATGATAAGCCGGCAGACGAAACGGCACCATCTGGCAACAGAGTTGATTTGAATGTTCAGAACGACTCTACCGGTGCTGCTGATGGATGCAACTGCTGATTGTTTTATGTTAATGATATATATCTATATGTATAAGTTTACGACACTTAGACAATAAGTAAAGGCGTACATGTAATCTTAGAAGAGGGCAACCAGGCCGATGATCAAAGAAGCAACAACGCCGGCCAAAGAGAGGCCGAGCTGTGGGGAAGCACCGGAGCTGGACCCAGAAGAGGACGAAGAAGACGAAGCAGTTGAGGTGGATCCTTTGCTTGAGCTTGTCTTGGAACCCGTTGATGATGACAACCCACCGAGTTCACCGTTCAAGCCCGTGCTCTCACTCTCATCGATGGATGCGGCAGTGGCATCACTGGCCTCGGAGGCATATGGAATGTCGTCAGTGATAACCTCAATGTCTTCATCGGAAGTGTAGACAACAGGGGCCATGGCCACGACGAGCTCATCCAAGTCATACACCAAGTAAGCGGCTCTGAGGAAAGAATCACCGAGGATGGCAGTATCATCGCCAGAGTCCATCAGCGAGAGTACACAAGTGCTTCCCGAGCGGTCAGCACTGAGTATGAAGTTCGTGATTGGCACTGGGATGGACACACCGTCAAAGTTGAAAGTAACGTTGACGTCAATGGAAGATGGGCAGTCCATGACGTAGTACCCGTAGCTGCTCGAGTATGACGCACCCACAGAGTCTGCGATGGACTCAATGGCAGAGGATGGCAAATAGGTGAGCGTACTACCTGAGTCTAAAAGTGCAGCAGCAGATGTGTCATATGCGGTGGATCCATCGTAGTCAATACTGGACAACACCACCTCAATCTTGATAGCAGTAGAGTAACCGGACTTGGCCAAGGTATTAATGATAGGCACAGAAACGAGAGTACCAGAGTACTTGGCATGGTCGACACCACCAAACAGGATCGAGCCGGAGCTGGCGTCATACTCGTTCAAGTAGAGAGAATACACTCTTTTATTGATAAGCCCGTCCTGGACCATCTTTGTAGGGAGGTTGGCATAAGTGTATCTGTCACTGGAGGAGGTAGTGGAGCCGGAGTATGTGACTTCGAGGCCCTCCAGGCCGATACCGAGAACACCCATGGTGGAGTTTGTCTGATTAGCGACGGCGAACGAGAAGTTATCCACTGTGGTGCCACCAACGACAACGGTGTCATAACCCCAGGTACCATAGGCAAATGTAGTATCACCATAGACGATGTAGAACTCGGTGCCATTACTCGTAAAGGAAGTGGAGTCCGATGGATCAAACACACCGTACTCCGAGCAGTCGATGGATGTGGTGTCCTTCTGTACAGATACGACGGAGGCCTTATTCGTGCCCACTGTGGTCTTGGAGTCTGCCTTTGAGTTTAACAGACTGTCACGAGAGTCAGCGTCATTCAAGACTCGATATTTGGAAGATGAGGACGACGATGAACAATATGGGTTTGTAGAGTCTGTGACCCACAAGTCCGAGGAACCTGTGTCCACGAGCACGATGACCTTCTGCTCCGAGGATCCAATCTCCAGGTCCACAGAGTAGAAAGTGCTCTGGTTCTCCAAGTCCGTGAGGATAGTACCATCTGGAGCATCTCTCACTTTGAGGCGGGCATTGGCACCCAGTCTGGACTCTCCAAAGGAATTACCACGGGACACGTTAAAGTGGAGGGGAACGTAGCCCTCATTGTATACGTTCTTTGCAAGGGTGGTGGCTGGAAGCAGTGGCAACAGCGAGAACAGCACTTTGGTCGGAAGCATCGTGTTGGTACTTCTCTTTCTATATAACTGATCGAGAGAAATTGGCAAACAGCACGATCTTATATAAAAAAAGATCCAATGGGCTTTTGAGTCAAATGCCAAGATGAGGTTCCAGGCTGAGTTCTCGGGCAAACAAGAAATGAGACGCGTGCGTGGCCCGGTCCGCGCACGCTCGCTACGTCATGCTCAGGCACTGCCGACTAATTTATCTTCAAGGCTGAACAGAGAGAGAGAGAGAGAGCACTTGAAGCAAGTGGGCTATGAATTTAAATAATATATCGGATATCTGGGCCTCTGGTGGTGTGTGGGTTTAACATGGCTTTTTATATCGTCTTTTAAATTGTAATTGTTTGTATTTACTGGTCAGTGATCGAATACTTCGACCAGAGATCAGCGTTGCGTTTGAGTCAGGAACGTAGGTATAATAATATAAGCACACTCGCTTGGCTGGATGGTGCTGGCTATGTGTAAAGCTATCTTACTATAAGTCATCAGATTCAAATCAGTATAAAAAGACAAAGACAAAGATAAAGAGATATTGATTATTCAAACTCCAGGAACACCTTGATACACTTCTCCTTCTCCGAGTTCTTGAACACGTCGTACGCCTTGTTGATCTCGCTGAATTTGAAGCTGTGGGTCACCAAACTCTCTGGGTCCAGCTGGCCCTTCTCAATCTTCGACAATAGATCCTTTGTAGAATTGGCATTCACCAAACCAGTAGAGATGTTGATGTTCTTGATCCACAGGTCCTGCAATTGCAAGTCCACTTTCTTACCGTGGACACCGACATTGGCGATACGCCCACCTGGTGCAATGATATCCTGACAAGTTTGGAAAGTCTGTGGGATACCCACTGCCTCAATGGCAACGTCAACGCCATCGCTGATATCAGTAGAACGGACACTAGCGTTGTGTTGTGCGGTCAACTTCACAATCTCCTCCTTAACGTTGACCTTACCTGGATTTATTCCAATATCTGCACCGAAATTCTCCTTTGCAATTCTCAATCTCTCTTCGTTATAGTCAATGACAATGGTCAAAGATGGGTTGAAAGTCTTAGCTGCAACCAGTGCAGAGATACCAACAGACCCAGTACCGACAATAGCGACAATATCACCTTCTTGGATCTTACCACTAATAGCACCAATCTCATTACCAGTTGGCAAAATGTCCGATAGCATCAACAGAGATTTGTCAGGGATGGAACCTTCGAACTTCTTGATGTTGTACAAGGAGCTGTCGGCGTGAGGGATTCTCACATACTCAGCTTGGGTACCATTGATAGTATGACCCAAGATCCATCCTCCATCGATACAGTGCGATTGGAGGTCCTTCTTACAATACGAACACTTGTTGCACGAGGTGATACAGGAAATCAAAACCTTGTCACCCTCTTTGAAGTCATTGACACCAGAACCGGCCTTGTAAACGTATCCAATACCCTCATGGCCCAAGATCGTACCTGGACCGGTCTCTGGGACATCACCTCCAATGATGTGTAGATCAGTACCACAGATGGTGGTGGATGATAGTTTAACAATGGCATCGGTTGGCTGTTGGATCTCCGGAATTGGGAGGTCAACAACCCCTTTCTTTCCTGGACCTTGGAATGTGAGTGCTTTCATAGACATTGTTCTGAACAATTGCTGTGGGGATTGAGTTTTAGAGTATAAAGCGGATGTGCGAGTAGTGGCAACCAATGCTCTTTTTATACTTGTAAGGAACATTGTTTAGATGGGTAAACCGGAGACCGACGTACATTCTAAATCACGATACAGAATCAGATCACACCATTGGCTATAATATATACAATTGGCCCACGATTTATTCCTCCACCTTGGCGTGTCCGGAGTTGTGTCCGCCCTCTCCACCCAACCCGGGACACCCCCAATATATGCCCCATCGATAATAATACCACCAGCTGGGGTAATATGCGCACTGCGGAGTTGGGGTTTGGGGTTTGCACGATACGTAAATCTGCACTGAAAAAAAACAGTAGGACTTTCGGGTAGACCACCCAAAAAGCATCCCAGTGATACATTTATACAATAATATCACATTACTGCGTTACCAAAAAAAAAACAAAACTCCTCCATGAAGGCACTTCATTTGGCACATTTGAGACAATGGGCCCCTCGAAGCTGGTCATGCACAATCTCAGACCCGGTAAGAGCACGACCTTGCGTGGTTTTTTTTTTTTGCGATTAATATTCAAAAAAAAAAAGATTAAAATGGCACCTCCTTTTTCTTTTATTTTCTTTTTTCGCGAACTATTTGGGTTGCCATAGTGATAAAAAAAATTAAAACTTTAATCATGTATGTGAGTGATATGACCAGACAAATGGCGGGTTAAGCGCAAATGGCCGAATTTTTTCGCCATTTAGTTTCGTAAACAAAAACTTGTAACTTACGCGTTAGAATCGAATTAAATAAGGCAGAAGCTATTGGATTTGGTTGGATACCTTGCTGGTTCATTCACTGTTCTACGTCTTAGCAGCAGCTTTGTATCAGCTCTCAGTGGAGGAAAAATCCGCTTTGCCACTGCGCTTTTTGTTGTTTCATCAGCAATTGGCCCCCCCCCCCCTAGCGCCAGGTTACTGTGTGCATCACATCATCAACTTGGAAGCCTCTTTATCCATCTGAATACAACAGAGATTCAGTTATAACACTCAAGATGAATGTACGTTGACTATCTCCACTTACTCCAAGGATTTTGTTTTACTAACCGAACGAAAGGTCAACCCGGTCGCCATCAAGGATGAGCTTGACAAGATCAGAGGTACGGTCCAGGACTACAAGAATCACTGCTATTCGTCCCAGGACAACATGAACAAGAAGCTCAACGACTTCATCGAGCGCACGAATCAAAAAATGCAGCACCTCAACTCTGTGATTGACCTTCTCATAAAGGAGAACCAGGAGCTCAAGGCCGTGCTGTCGACACAACGTTTCATCATCCAACCTGTGAACCCATTCCAACAGGGCGGTTCAGGTGGTCAGACCAGCGGGTCTCAGCAGAACCCAGGTGCCCAATCGTCTGCTACAAACCCACTGGCACTGCCAATTCCCGACACTTTCCTGCCTAACTCCGCTGGTACTCAGGGATTGAACGGACACCACCAGGACATCCAAGCTCAACAACAATCCCATGCCCAACAGCAACAACAGCAGCCCCAGCAGCAGTCCCAACAACAGCAAGGACAGCCGCCACAGCACAGACAACAACAACAGCACCACCATGCTCAGCACACCCAGCACCGTCAGCAACAACAGCAGGTTGCTGCTGCCGCTGCTGCCGCCGCTCAGTCTGGCGTGCTGGATGGTGCCCTTGGCGACCATTCAGCCAACAGCGGGATGCTGAGATTTATCAACAATCAGTATGTTGATGATGAGCAGACACTGTCCTCGCAGGGTGGCCACGCTGGGGCACATCCAAACTCGAGAATCGACTTTGTGTTCATGGATCCAAGTGCCACGAGGGGGAGACACTTCAGAACCAACTCGAACTACGATGGTAACCATGACGATGACGATAATGGGGATACTGGCTCGCCAATTGGACAGCTGACACCTCCTGCCTCGGGTAGCAGACTTCAAAAATCGTCGAGACACGGTGAGTTTGACGCGGAGAACTACGATTTGATCATCCACAACGACTTTAATAAGGTGGAGGAGATCTACTACGAGTACTACAACTCGTTGAAGCCACAGGTAGAACGTGTGCAGAAGGCGTACAAGATCAAGAAGATCCGTAAATACCAGAAAATCAAGGCCCTTGCTGTGAGAATTGACAGATACAAAGAGCTGAAAGGGTGTTCTCTAGCAGAGGCGTTCCAGTTCTTTGACAACTTGAGGATCGCAGAGGATAGTACAAAGAGATCCATCGCTTGGTTGTACAACACCTTGCCTGATGTGTTGAAGAAGATTGGGCTTGAGGACCAGCTCAAAAGAAACTCCAATGCTTGATTCCTGGTGTTATGATTTTTTTTGTTTAATGTTCGATTGTGTTTTTTGTACTATATACTATGACGTGATCTGTAAAGCTTGTTGTTGCCCTACACTTTGTATGTTCTCTAGACGTTGTAAATTGTATAGATCACAGCTTTGCCTCCTCGGCAAGTCCGTTCTTGGTAGCTGGAATGTTCACCTCCAATTTGCCATCGTCGTTTGGAGAGCCACCTTCACCGAAAAACACCACAGTGACAGTCAAGTCATCTCTGTACTTTCTTGAAGTTGGCGATGGAATAGAGACCAAAGTGGAAACGTATTCTTTCGATCCACCAAGCGATAGCGCATTACGAATCAAATGCGTTGCGACGTTTGCGTCCTCCAACAAGTATTCGTGCTGTTCAGAGACTTTCTTATTACGGAATGCAGGACGCTGGATATCACGGTATTTCTCATCAGAGACATCCAACACTTTAGGTAATTTCGTAGAGTCACCATTGGAGAATAGTCCACCCCATCCTTTCTCTTCACCATTGGCAGATGCAGAGGCCGAAGAGGTCTTTGTCAGTGGGTTTCTTTCCATCCATTTCACCACAAGTCCGACAATTTCTTCGTTAGAGAGAAGCTCGTAAAGTCCATCGGACCCAATGACCACAAAATCGGATTTGTTAGGCTGGATCTTCGTAGTGGTAACCACCGGCTCTGCAGTGACGTATGGTGGTGTAAGCAAATTCTTTGGTGGGGCCCTAAAGTAGACTCTAAGATGCTCAGGGAGAGACTCGATAGCCTTACCACCAACCTCTTTGAGTTTGTATCTGAAGTCACCGAATGCTCTCGTAGGCTGTAATGAGCCCAAGACACGGCCGTTACGCACACACGTTGGCTCACCTGGGTGCTCTGCTTTGATTCTCGCCACTTCTTCTGGATTGTCACCCGTTTGATCCACACTCAGCGATTTTGCAGTCCACTGACCTTCGTCATTGATTGAACCAAGCACTGCTCTTGAGTCACCGGCAACGGCCACTCTCAAGAGCTGTGATGATGAGTCGTAGAAAGTAAGAAGACCACATGCACCAGAGGCAGCTGGGAGTGCTTTCAAAGCACGCTCCTTGTCCATTGGGTCCTCAAAGAGCTGTTTGAGCCCTTCCTGCACAATCTCGTTATCCAATTGCAAGAACCCCTGTCTGATAGCGGCATCAATGGTCTCTGGTGATGGAATGAGGCGTGTTCCATTCGTAGCGTCTTCAGGGTCCTGCTTATAAGCAGCGCCCAATGCATGTACCACATGGGAAATTAGTTCATCACGTAGCTTTAGAGATGTGTAGTAGCCAGAGTGACCGTCGTAGATGCCCCAGAAGTAAAAATCTGTGTTGCCGTCTTTTGTTGGAACTGTGACGACAGCTTCAGAACGGTCGTCTTCAATTGGGGAGTTTGAAGGCAATTGCGAGATATCATAACGCACAACACCCTTGCCTCTATTCACATAGTAGGACTCCTCCAAATTTCTCAAGTGCTTTGTGATCTGCTCGTCACTGAGGAGGAAGATATTTTGAGCAGACTTTTGTTGTTGTTGCCGGGACTGAGTTGTGGAGAACGGACGCAATCTCCCACCATCTCCCGAGTCGGAGAGGTAGTGCGTCTGTAATGATAAGTACGAGGCCACAAAGAGCAAACCGGAGGCCAGTGCAATGTTCAAGTCCTTCATTACTCTTTTGTTATTCCGAATCTTACGACTAGATGAATGTGGAGCATTCGTCAATGCCGTTGTAGTAAACAGTCTCGTGGATCCCTGAGCTGAAAGTGCATTGCATTGCTGCAAACGACGGAATGTCGCCCTCGCGATGGCAGAAATCTGCGGTGAGAGTGCCTTGGCCATCTGGATGATATCTAAGGAGCTTTTTTTTTTTCTGGTGAGTTGATTTGATGTTTGCCCTGTTCAGTGGCTAACAACAATTGTTTGTTGTTTGATGTGAGGAATCGGCCGCGCGCGAAAGCGGGACTAGAAAGTGGGGACTGGGGAGACTTGCAGTGGACTAATGAGACTTGCAGTGGAGTATATATGTATATACAAGTGGTTCAATTACGTAGAGAAATAATTCTATATATAAGGATATTCCACGAGAGATGCGATAAATCACTGGGCTATCCACTGAAGAACCTTAGCCACATTTTCACCTGTGGCAGCGCTGCAGGGCAGTACCAACCACTTCTCATGTTCTAGTCCAAAGTTGTTAAGTGATAGCTTCGTCACTATCTTCTCTTTTAATTCATCCGTGGTGGTCTTGATGTCATCTATGAGATCAATCTTGTTTAGAAGGATGAATATCCGCACATTGGAGATCCTATCGTTATGCACCACTGTGGATAACTCTTTAAACACTTCGTTTAAGCGTTCCATCGCTGAAACATCCAGTACCCATACAAGCACATCCAACTCATCAAAGTAATTGAACCAAAAGCTTCGGAGCGTTTGCTGTCCACCGACATCCCATATGTTCAAGTTAAACCCTGCGTATTCCACTGATTGGATCTCAAACCCCATAGTAGGTGCCAAGTCATCTGTCGGTCTCTTTTGGATCTTTCGTACAAGGGACGACTTCCCTGCACTATCAAGACCTAAAACTAGGATACGCTTCTCACGGTCTTTCAGCTTCTGCTTTCTGATGATTGACAAGAGTCCCATTGCTATGGTTATTTTCCTTGTCAATCAGTGGGTAAAGTTGATCTATTAAAATGGGATGGGGTGTTGATTAAAGTGACCCGCGAAAGGTAAACAAAGACTTCAAGTGGCAAGCATATATATAAGCCTTTATCTTTCTTTGACATGATAAAGAGATCAGGGCCATAGGATGCGTGATGGCCAGCATTTACGAACTGCTCAAGCGTCAGAAACGGACTTGCCGAGCTCAGTACCCGCTTAAGACCCTGGATAATGGTGTTATCGACCTCACAAGCGATGATGAGCAAGAGACTGAAGAGACAATGGAAGTGGAGACTGAAGCGACATTTGTACAGCAAGTACGACAAGATGATAGTGAAATACCATGCCCGGTCTGCATGGTGGACATATCCCGATTGGAGATCTCTGAGCGTTCTTCACATGTGGAGCTGTGCTTGCTCAAACCATCCACGTCCACATACATTGCACAGAGATCGCCAAAGAAACCCAAAGAACCGAAGGAGAAGAAGCCACCAAAACCACGCAAGAGAACACGACCGATCCCAGGGTTCAAGATCATAACACTGGGCTTGCACCAGGTGATTGTCGATGGATTTCTGTACATGGACGGTCCTTTCGAGAAGTACTTCCTAAGCCATTTCCATTCCGATCATTATGGAGGATTATCGAAAAACTGGAGCCAGGGTGTCGTTTATTGTTCTGGTATTACTGCTAAACTGGCGCAGAAGATGTTTGGTATGCCCGCTGAGCGGTTTGTTGAACTGCCGATGGAGACAAAGACAGAAGTCGAGCCTGGGCTTTGGGTCACTACGTATGATGCTAACCACTGTCCTGGAGCTGTTATCTTTCTGTTTGAGACCGAGGCTAAGAAAGTATTGCATACTGGTGATTTTCGAGTTAGCAAACAAATCATTGATACGTTCAAAGAGACATATATCGATGAGATTTATCTTGATACGACATATCTCAACCCAACTTACTCCTTCTATGACCAACGACTTGTCATTGACACAACAGTACATTTTATAGCCAATATTGTACAGTCACAAAAGAGGCCCAGGGGAATACTGGATTACATGTCATCTGGTGATAAAGACGTTGGTGGGTATGTCATTTTAGTGGGAAGTTACAGTATCGGGAAGGAGAAGATCTATTTGGAGATTGCACGGCAATTAAAGACTAAGATCTTTGTCACACCACGGAGGTACTCCACTTTAGAGCTATCAGGGATGGATATGTCTCTGTTTGAGTGCAAGAGCGAAAAGGGGTGTATGATGTATGTGGTGTCATTTGACAAATTATCAGATAAGGCATGGCTCAAGAGGTTCTCCAAACAACACATCATTAAAGTGAGACCCACTGGGTGGTCTTTTAGCAGGCTGAAGAGAATCAATCCAGAGGATGACAATGTGGACGTACAGAGAGAATTCCATAAGGACACTATAACAAAATGTTTATCAACAAAGATGACACAACAAAACTTTGAAGAACAACTGAAAAGTCAATGGGAGAGAGGTAACATTCTTAGTGTTCCTTATTCCGAGCACTCTAGTTTCAAAGAGCTGAGTATGTTTGGTATGACTCTAGAATGGGGTAAGATGATACCAACAGTGAGCGTGAACAATGAAGAATTCCCACATTGGTTTCATGCGTGGAAGAACATGTCTGCTGACTATGGTGTCATTCAAGAGCACTACAGATAAGAAATCGTAATGGTCATTAGGTGGGATATACAAAAAAACAAACAAACAAACATACACACACATACATACCTAGAGTACAAAGACAAACTAAATATCACATACTCTCGGAGCCAGAGTCGTTATCGTCCGAAGTAGATGGGATCCGTCTATGTGTCCCCTTTCCCTTTTCCTTTCTCTGGATCATGATTTCCTTAGCCTTCTCTGGGCCGTATCTTTTGAGCAGTTTGGAGAAGAACAAACCGCACGCATTACACAGAGAACGGGACCCATATGGCCCACGTCTCCACTCCGGTGTGTCTTGGGACCCACACTGCTTACAGCTCTGTGCCACACGCATGCTCAGCTCCTCATTAAGATTATCAGTCTGTGGGCCTGCGTTAGAAGGGTCACTGACAAACGGTGTTGGTGGCTTGACAACCAAAGACACAGAGTTGTTCTTACGCTTCGCCATGGGCTTCTTTGGAGTCTTTGCCACTTTACTGACAGACTTTTCCTGCTTCTGCGTATGAATCTGAGAGGCCACAATGGCGTTCTCGATGTAAGTTGGCTTCATTTGTGGTGGGAAGTGTGGTGGCTGCTGTTGCTGCTGGTGGAGGTGGTGGTGGTGATTCTCGCTGAACTGGAGCCAGTTATTGAAGCGAAGTCTTAGGTCATCCGACCATGCAGCAAGCATTCGGAGCTCCTCCACTGGTAGCTTGAGCACAAAGCTCTTGGCTCTTTCAATGTCCATGGAGATTACACGACGGTGAGTGTTATCCTGGTATTCATAGAGTAGAGGGATTCTGTGGCCACCATGGTGGATTTCCCCACTATCTTTGCTCATCTCATCTCTGAACAACTGCTCAATGCGGTGCATCGTCGTAGAGAACTCTCTGTATCGGGCCATACACTCCTCAACCTGTTTGAGCACATCACTAATTGTTTCCACATCAGAACCACTGGCAATATCTGCAAACTGTGATAACGAAGTTTGACTGTCATACGAATCCTGCTTTTTATGGCTAGGATACGGTGGATACTGCAATGACAAACGACGCGTGTTGGCCACTTCTGGAAGCCTGATGTGTGGGACCATCGGTGGTGGGAGTCCACTGGAAGTGATATAGTTGCGATTTTCTCCAAAGGGCAGTGGACCACCTGGAGGTGGAGGTGGAGGAGGTGGCGGGAGAAACCTTGGTGGTGGGGGATCACGAGGTCCTTGGCCTCCCTGCGGCGGTGGGAATCTGTAGTGTGGGTTCGGTGCCATTGGTGGTGACTGCTCAACGTTCTCATGCTGTATTAGGGGGCCCTGAAGGGAGTGCAATGGTGGTGGTCCACCAGAAACCACAGGGTAAGCTGACATGGGCGTATATGGTTGTGGTGGAATCTGCTGAACCGTTTGTGATATCACAATGGATGGGTTCTGTGCTTGTTGTCTTTGATTGCTCCTTTCATGAATCGATAGTCCGTTGAAGGGCTCTGTGAGCGACTTGAATGATGGTAATCTGTGGTTGTTAGCACTCATCTCATTACATACAAGATCCAATATCCCAATATCATCTCATGCCATAGATAACAGAATTGATAACAAAACCAAAACCAAAAAAAGCTCAAGTGGCAAAGCCACTAAGGCAAGATCATGTGGAATTCCTAATCAGGAAGCACTTCTGTGTTTAGTTGCCAGGACTTATAGTGTCCCCACATAAATAACATGCGCTGCAGAGAGTTGACGTGGTGCATATAGAAAAAAATTCCAGCTTTTGCAAAAAAAAGTGGCACAAGGGATAGACGACATATGAAATTGATAATGCAAGCAAAAAATACTCACTTTGCTGTCCCTGAGGACGTTGTATCACTTTTATCCATCTTATGGATCTCCTCTTTCTTTGAAATGGTGTTCATTGATTTGTCGGCTGCTTCACAAAGTGCAAGCAGAAGCATATATGTTTGTATACGCCCTCTCAGAAGATCCTTAATCACTCTTTAGTATACGTAACACCTCAATTTAGAGGCGTTAATACCCAAATATGCAGGTGCGTATAAGCTCTCAGGGGATGGACTGTAGATGATGAATTTCAATTGCTTCTTTATATGTGAGGCTTTTGTGTGCTTCAATATTTCTCTGTTTTTCTGCTAATGTTGTAGATTGTATATACACGGATTAGATACAAAGAAGAAAACAAAATTACTACAATCAATAACCTTTTTGATCTCAAATAAAGAAGAATGTGTCGTATTCCAAACCAGATGAGTGATTTGTTTTAGAGTTTTTGCCAGCCATAGTCGATCAGTAGATCATGAGCGTTTATGTATAATGACTTTGATATTGCGGCACCTAATACAGGTGCGGATTAGAAATATAATGGCCCTGAATAAATAGGCATTAATTAATAAAACAAGGCACTTCCAAAAAAAAAAATTGCTACACTTATTCTCAATAATAACATCAAATTAGGATCACAAATAACAGATATCAACCTAAAGTAGGAGAATCGCTGATTCGGTTGCTACAACACGTATGTGCTCATATCAAGGTGATCATTTGCTGAGATGTATAGATTCTGGCAGTATGGATGTGATTGGACTAGGAGTGATGCTTCAGATATATATATAAATATATATAAAGTAGACGCAGAATGCATCTGTGCATGATAGTGTATAATGAGACAAATGTACAACTACCCATGTGTAGTTACACCAGTTACTCCCAGCTATAAAATAACCACGCTCTGCCGTGACAAAGACACGGTTAAACTGCACATCAAGAGAGCGAGAGGGCAGATCACACATATACAAATCTAGAACAATCTAGCTGATCATGGTTGTCCATGGATGCTGTATACTCGGATCTCTGGTGTATGTGGTGAATACCACACTGAAGTTTCCAATGCTCCAGGTGTCGATTCCCTAGAGATAATATCCCATTGAAGAGATTTATGATTCAACTCTTTTTCAAAAACAGCAATAGTATCTTCACTACGGATTGTAGCTGCAATGAGTGCTTCCTTAGCACCTTCTTCCAAGCATTGTGCGATACATTGAACAAGTGATGGAATCACAGTCGAGTCGTAAGTTACATCAGCAGCTAATACGATATCACAGGAAGGAGGGCTATCGATGCCCCACCATAAAGAACGACAAGACACCTCAGGGTAACCACCCATTGAGATCCCATTGATTTGGAAGTTATAAGCCAAAGAATCAATCAAGAATGAGTCTCCATCTGTGATCACCAGGCTCTTGAAATTCTGCGCTTTTAGTAAAGCCAAAGATACAAGACCAGTGCCAGTACCCAATTCCAAAACGCTCTGTTGTGTGAGATCTCTGTTAGTCATCAAATACTCTGTCAAGTATAGCGCAGCCTCCCATGTCCTTAGTCCCGTGGTACCTTGTCCACTAATAAGTCTCGGTGTTTCTCTAATCTGTATCGTTTGCTTTCCAATGGTATATTCCACTGTATCAGCTTCGTCAGCAAGCTTCGGTTTACTCATCAGCACCTCACTGAATAACTCATAGTATTCGTCCTGGTCAACATTGGGGTCTTTAAACAACTTGTTGGAAAAAAAGCTCTTGACGTAGTGCTTGTTATGTTGTGCGATGTTCTGTAGCGCTGTAAGTAATTGTGTTGAGTCGATTTGATCAGGTAATTGGATCCCTCGCAGTGGAATTCTCTGCTTCAGATTGCTTATTAGCGTTTCCATTTGGGCTTCTTAGATCCGATCTTTAAAACTTGTACACTGACAATGCAGTTTTTAAACAAAATTGTCAGACATATGAGGACGTTTTTATAATTTTTTCGGAGCTCATCGCATCGCAATTGACACATAAATTCGTTCAAAAAAGGATTGATTATTTTTATATTACACTACTAAAAAATTTCCCGTTCTAATAACTTAATGTGGTATTCTGTACCTCTTTTGATACGACTTCAGTGCTATGGGTGCCATATGAGCCCAGTGCTCTTCTTTAAAGAAGTAATGCATCTCAGCTAAGAAATGGAGGTTCTCATTGAAGAAGAACAAAATGTCCACTAGCTCCATCTGTACTCCATTGTTCTTTAAGTATGCTTCCAACAAGTCTTGTGGGTGCCTCTGCTTGTCTTGCATCACAAAAGACCCCAACTTTCTATCAAATCGTACCAATGGAGTTTCCAGTAGGGTCAAATACCCGAGGTAATAAGCATACAGTCTTTCCAGATTCAACTCGATTGAGTAGTTGTTCAGCAATTCCGGGATCATCTGTTCCCCATGATGTTTTAAAAGGTGCATTCGTACCACTTCCAAGCCTTCCATAGTGAGTCGTGTATTTGATTGGTCTGTGTAGTTCGACCCGATGCTTATTAACAGCTCGGCGAATGTCCTTAGAACGGGTGATGACCAGAGGCACCAGTATTTGATTGCCGTTGTTTCTTTATCTCCTTCTTCTTCTTCTTCTTCTTCTTCTTCTTCTTCTTCTTCTTCATACTTCTCAGCTATTACCTCCACTTCATTATCATTATCACTCACCACTATTACCTCTCCCTCGATCTCATCATCCAGATCAATCACTTCAGTTTCATCTTCTTCTTCCAAATCTATGGGCGATTCCTTGGTCCCAGTGTGCTTACGCACCGGTTTGACTACTTTAAAAGCTGGTAAATGCGTCATAATTTGGCCTTTTGTAATACGTGAATACATCTATATTATGTACAGCTCTTCTTGGAATCTCCTCCGCGTTTCCCCTGATTTTATATATAGATCTTGTTGCTATGACAACAAATTTCTTTTGGGGCAAAAAAAACAAACAAACAAACGTAAACAATGCAATATATATATAGGAGTGTGATCCACCCTTTTTTCTTCTTTTATTTTGTTCCAAAAGAGGGATAAGGATGAACAGCATGCTCAGCGACAGAGATAAGGAGAACTTCTCTATGCCGACAGTTCAACAGCCGAATAAGCTGGAGAGACTCTATACGGATCAATTGATGCGTCTGCAAGAAGTGCAACAAGAACAAGAGAGGTTGGAATTGGAGTTGCTCATGAAGGACAGAGCCTTAGTGGAGTGCCAGACTTCGTTGAAAAGGGCCAATGAGAACAACACGCGGTGTGTGGAGAGGTTTCAGATGGATTTGGAGTTCATGGGGCAGGAGTTGCAAGAGTACAAGTCATTAGAGGTGAAGATGCAAAGAGAGATTGACAACTACAAGGCTATTAATGAGCAGTTGAACAAGCAGCTAAGACAGAAGGACGATGATATGAGCTTATTGAACCAGGAGCTCGAAGATATGCTGATGGAGCTGGAAGAGAGGGATTTTAGAAGAAAAAAAGTAGATGGTCAAGTGGAGATGGTGGAACAAATCCAAGATCTGGAGGATATAGATATCGAGAAACATACACCAAACTTTGATGATGATGATGATGATGATGACGACGTGTCATTTGAGACTCATGATGATATACTTATTGAAGATGATGACGTATCGGATGTGGAACAATCAGAGGAAGAGAAATACACCACGGCACCGGGGACTTCGGGCACACTAACAGAAGAGATTAACTCCAAACTTGTACAGACAGAAAAGAGATCACAGAAACTTTCATTTGAAGTGATAGCTCTTCAAAATGAGAAGAAGCAGTTGTACACGTATATCAACAAGCTTCTGAAAAACAGACCTACTGATGATCAGAACGACGTATTGAAGCAGAAGTTGGTGCATAGGAAGATCCTTAGAGCTGTGTCTATTAACAGTATGCAGTTGAAAGAGAGAACTAATGCTATACAGAAAGGGAAGTTTAGATCCAATCGTATTGTATCCAATTATGTGAGTTTGAAGAGTTACAAGTATAACTCTTTGAGGAGACAGCTCAATGTGGTCTCTAACAACAGTGATGATGAGAGCCAAGAAATCCAAGAACTTGAAATGGAAAGATATATGCTTGGATATAAAGGTTTATCCATTTGCTACTTTATGAAGTTGGCACACACTACGCCATTACATACGATGTTGCGCTGTGTTCAACAGATTGAGGGAGATATTGACCTCACAGTTGATTAAAATACTTATGTGATATGTGATGTGGGGGATATAATCGGCATTATATGAAATGCTATGAAGTAATGCCATTTTTTATGAACAAAAATTTGAATGTGTGTCATCGTGTATTCGGTCGGTTAGGAGGAGTCTTCCCCCCCACCCCCGCAAGTGCCCCTAACATAATTCGCGGGTAGTAATTTTTTATTGTTGAAACTCGACAACCGATAGCTCTTTCTTTTCTCCACACTTTTTTTATCTTTCCATTCTGTTTATTTTCATTCGATTCAGATACAAAGAATGTTGGCCAGAACTTTTTCTAGAGCTTCCCAGGGTGTCCGTGCCTTCTCATCCTCCGCCTCTGTTCTGGGCAAGAAGGTCTTTTTCGTCCCAGCCATTGCTGGTATGTTGTGATTGTGATATATGTGTGATCTATATAAGGAGTGGTACTAATTGATGGATTTAGGCAGAAAGCTCGACAGAATTGAGTTTGAGTTGTACGACGATGTAAGTTGAGAGAGAGAGAGAGATATGATATTGCCAAGAGGAATAAGACTAACACACTTGCACAAGGTTGTCCCAAAGACTGCCGAGAACTTTAGAGCTCTTTGTACTGGTGAGAAGGGTTTCGGTTTCGAAAACTCTCCATTCCATAGAGTGATCCCACAGTTCATGTTGCAAGGCGGTGACATCACACACGGGAACGGATTCGGTGGTAAGTCTATCTACGGTGACAAGTTTGCAGATGAGAACTTCTCCAAGAGACACACCAAGCCAGGGTTGCTCTCCATGGCCAACGCTGGCCCAAACACCAACGGCTCGCAGTTCTTCATCACCACTGTGCCATGCCCATGGTTGGACGGCAAGCACGTGGTGTTCGGCGAGGTCACCAAGGGTATGGACTCTGTGAAGACCATCGAGGCCTACGGCACGGCCAGCGGTCGCCCACGAGCTGAGATCACCATTGTGGAGTCTGGCGAGTTGAGCGAGTGATTTCTGCCCAGCGTCTATACACAAATTTGTACATACACACATTTCCCCCCCTCCCCCCCAGAGAAAACACGTATCCACAGATATAAGAATGTTAGGTGCCCCCAGTAGTTAACACCTCTGCTAGGCCAGAAACCAAAAAAAAAAAACAAAAAAAAAAATAAATAAATTAAAAAAGCCAGCAGCGCCCGGAGGACTCGGGGGTAGAAAAAGATTACTCTAACTTCACAGTCGCGATCTCGAGAGTGGAAATTATTATAGGAGGACAACCAACCCAACCAACCCCCCCTTTCCTCCTGATATCGATAACGAACGGCAGCGATGGATGAGATCAAGAAGCAGCTGAAGAACGTGTCGCTGTACGACGTGAAGGCTTACGTGCGCAAGGCGCAGAACGTGGTGTACAACTACACCGAGATGGAGGCCAAGGTGAGAGAGGCCACTAACAACGAACCATGGGGTGCCAGTTCAACGTTGATGCAACAGATCGCAGCGGGCACGTACAACTACCGTGAGCGTGAGGAGATCATCGGGATGGTGTTCCGCCGCTTTACCGAAAAGGCTGCCAACGAGTGGCGCCAGATATACAAGGCCCTGCAGTTGCTCGAGTACCTTGTCAAGAACGGTTCCGAAAGGTTTGTCGATGATGCTCGTGCTAACGTCTCGTTGATCACAATGCTCAAGTCATTCCATTACATCGATTCGCAAGGAAGGGACCAGGGAATCAATGTGAGAACCAAGTCGAAGGCGCTTGTTGAGCTGCTCAACAACGACCAGTCGCTCAGACAAGAGCGTAAGAAGAGTAGGGACAACGCAAAGAAGTTCCAGGGTGTCAGTGGAGGTGCAGCGGTGTCATCGGAAGGGCCTGACACGCAGTATGACGAGTACGGGACCTACGAAGGCCGCATCTTTGGCGATGGCGGTGTCTATGGACAAAGATTCGAGGAGACCAGAGCCGCGGGGAAGAATGACTTTGAAGAGTACGACATTGAAGGGGAAACGTCTTCTGCACCTGCTCCATCAAGAACAAACAGAAGAGTTCCATCGAGCAGTAAGCCTGTGCCTGCCAAGCCGGTCGAAGAGGATCTCTTTGACTTTGGCCTTTCTACTGCTCCAGCTGCATCTTCCACAGGTAATGAAGACGAGTTTGACGAGTTTGGTGACTTCCAGGGCTCCGTACAGCCATCTGCTACTTCGACAGCTCCACTCTCTAACAACTTGTCGTCGCTGTATAACCAGCCACAGGTATCCACTGCTGCAACGGACAACTCCTTTGGAGACTTCACATCTTTCGCCACTGCTCCAACACAAAGTGCACCTTCTTTCTCCACGGGGCCTGCTCCTGCTCCAGTGAAACAGGACGCCTTCTCCAACTTGTTCCAGTCGGCATCGACAAAGGCTCATGAGAAAAAGCCATCGTACACATTCACCACCTCTGCCCCAGCACCACAACCGGCTCAGACCCCTTCTGCTTCGCAGAACAATGGCGAGATTAACCTCTTGGACCTTTAAGTTGTCCTGCTGTATTCCAACTTTCTGTTCGTAAAACTTTTGATTCAATAGATGTAATTTGTGTTCCTACAAAATAGATATCGCCTGAATGTATATAAGGTATATTAAATAAGTAGCAATATTCTCGAGAATCGAAAGACAATTGTATATAGCATAGCGTATGTGTCTATAACGCACATCAGAAGAATGGCAATCATACAGACACGGACCCCCTCACTTGGTTATCATTACCACTCAATGGAGAGTTCGGTTGGGACTTGGAAATGAAAATGGCACGTGCTTTCAATGCATGGGCAAACAACAGTGCAATGGGCCAGATTGGTGCATCTGCAAGGATACGAACACCCAAGTATAAACTCTTGGAAGAGAGTCTGGCGTCCTGGATAACACGCCTTGTTTCTTGGATGTCAGTGTTTGGGTTGACAGCATGCTTTGTCACTTCATCCGATAACGTAGTGACATCCAATGCACCCTTGGCTTCCATTCTCAAAAATTCAGCATACGTTTTGTTGTTCTCATCCAAAATCAGACATTTCTCAATCTTCTTAAAAACAATCTCAGAGCGTAACCATAAAGTACGTTCCATGGCATTAAGGAAAACAGGGTTCTGGTCATATTCCCTGGCCCACATCTCCACATGGTTCAAAAATTCAGCTATGATCAACAACGAGGTAAAAATACAAGTGATGAAGAACACAGGGGTTCTGATGGATGTCTTCTCAGCATCATTATGGATAGACACATAGTCAATCCACAACTTGACAATGTCGATGGCATAATTTGTGGCATCCTTCAAAGCCTCGTAATCATTTCTCAACTCTTGTAACGACTGATTCATACCTTCCCAGTCTTTGCGCCAGATGTTCTCAATAATAGGCGTCAAATGTATACACTTTCTGATCTTGGCAAACGACAATAATGGTAAAATCAATCTCATCACTGGATTCTTGTTGTAAATCACAGACAAACTAGACTCATTCAAGTAGAACACACCACCGTTCTTGATATACAGTGTCTCCCAACTTTTGAGCAAGCTCTCGATGACAGGTCTCGAGTTCATTCTCCACTTCGTAGCGGCGATAACACCGTTGGATTCATCTTTCAAGAGACTTCTCTCCAAGTAAATCTTCTCATGGATAGACATCAAAAGAGACAGTAGTGTCTTCATTTGCAACTTCTTATTCGAGTGATCATCGTCACTGAGGATGTAGTTGTTCAGAGTCAAGAAGTTCAAGCAGTTGTTATAACTGTCGTTACCATTGGACAGTTCAACAAGTGCAAACTTCGAGTCGATCACATAGTACTTCTTACCCAAGAACGCCATCCAGTCCAAGTAGTTTGAGCATTGCCAAAGCTCATCCCATTTACAATGGACACCACACTTGAGGTCCAAAGAGTGCAGAGAACAATCCAACCCAATCAACGAGGAGAACAAGTTGGAAATCAACAAAATCGTATGACAAGTTCGGATTCTTGACTGTGCAAGGATGAAGTAATTGAAATTAGCCTCTTGCATCATGTTGGTACTGTTTTGCAAGTTATCCAGAATCGGTGGTGGTGTTATGAAGTTCTCCAATGGCAAGTTCAATGAAGTCAACTTAACCAACTCAATCAATGAGTTCAAGAAGATAGTCATCGTCTTTGTAATCGATAAGTCATTGTTGAAGATACCAATAAAGATCAACAACACCATACTCTGATACAACCAAATAGGAATACTGCTATTGTTCTTAAAAGACTTCTCACCTTCCAAATGCGTATGGATACGATACCTTGTGATGTTGAACATCAAATGAGCATGACTCGAATGGAAGGCGTAGAGAGCACCCACTGCAGCGATGGCCAACAGTAATGGATAGTTGTCCAATGAAGGCTTGAGCGTAGGCAAATGGATGAATGGGAAGTACTTGTCAAACTCGTTTTTGAACAATGCCACATACTGGTTCAACTCTTCCAACTTTGGAAACTGGTTCTCATTCAAGTTGTTTAGCTTCATAATCTCAGAACGCAACTCCGCGGAAAACAGCTCAGAACGCTTGATGTCGTTGTTGTTTTCAATAACCTTTTTGAACAGATCAATCTGCCTTGTTCTGAACAGCGTAGAAATGTCATTGTTGTTGAACAACTGGTTTGGATTAGCAGTTGGCTGTGGAGCAGGAGACTGAGAGGTTGGAGCTGTCGGCATCGGAGTATGATTTTCATTGTGAGAGTTGGAAGAACTTGCCGGTGATAAACTTGGAACGAAACCGATGACATTCAAGTTCTTTGCCTGTGGGTTGAAGTTCTGGTCAAATGGCGTGTTAATGAATTCTCCCAACCAATCCTCTGGAGACATATTGTCCTCATGTATCGATGTCGATGCTGTAGTTCCAGTGTTGTTATCCATGTGGTTCGAGCTACCGGAGCCCGTGTGTGGAGATGCAACGGTTGAGTGCATACGACTAGCTCCATAACTGAACAAATTCAAGTTGATATTGTTGTCATCATTTTTGGCGTTGAAACCTGCGCCTCCACCGGCACCACCCATGTGCAAATATTCGTTCATCACAGGTAAGTCCAAGAAGGATGCGCTTGGTGTAAGTCCTATGCCATAAGGAGTCGATGGTTTATTCCCCTGGCGCGTGTTCTTCACTTTGTTCGCCACATCAAAGTAGTCATCCATTCGCTTCTCAGTTTTCGGGTCCAAGCTGAAATCATCAGGTTCATACTGCAAACCCAGAGCCTGGAGATCGATACCACTCATAGCTGCCTTCTGGTTAAGTTCCTGAGCAGTGAGTTGTGGTGTAGCAAATCCAACTTGATGTGGAGCCTCAGGAATATCATTATCGTGCTTGATATCCGCCTTCTTTTGATATGAATACGAGGAAGTGGCAGAAAATGAGTTATGACGACCTCTGTATGGATGTGTTGTATGGTCTAAAGATGGAGAAGCGACGCTGTTCTGACGAGAAATGCTGCTATGTCTGAACTGTTCTGTATGCTTGAACAAAGTGGAATGCTCATTAATGGAATCGATGGTACTTTTCCCGAATATTGACGAGGTGGCGTTTGAAGAGGATCTTCCATGACGTGTCGAGACCTCAGAGATGTCATCGTCATCTTCATCAGAGAATTCATCGTCTGAACCGGAACCCTTTGTAGGAAGTGACACTTCTTTGTTACCATAGTTGGTGATAATATTCTCGTTTTCACCCTTCTTGGTGGCCTCCTTCAGGTTATTTGAAGACAAGCCACTGTGTAGTTTCTGCTGGTGTCGCAGTACCAGGTCTCTTCTGGCAAAGCATCTCCCACAAGCGGCACATTGAAAGGGCTTTTCATTAGTATGAGACCGCTCATGACGTTTCAAATGTTCCAGACGGGCAAACGCTCTGGTACACGTCGAGCAGATGTGTGGACGTGGTTTGTCGGTCTTTATGAGAGCTGACTTCTTCGGAATGGGTTCGAACCCCTGAACACTTTCTTGGACTTGTTTCTGACGCTTGTTGTTGCGAGCGCTTGTCGTAATGTTTCCGGATGCTGTCGACGATACCGAATCAGCACGCCTAGTCTTGGGTAACACCGATGTATCAGAGTGCACTGAGGGTGTCATCGTTTGTATGCTCAGCCTCTATATTGCTTTCTCGAGGGTTAGCCGCCGTGTTTTTTTTTTGTCCTTGGATTATGGTGTGTCTTGGGAAACGGGAGTGTTAAAAGAGGAAGAAGTGCTGGAGTGAAGAAAGGCGACCACAGTCAGCAGGGAAGGAAGCACTCGTGCGCGGTGAATGGTGAATGGTGAACGGGAAGGTGGCGAGTATGTGTGTATGTGTGTGTGTGTGTGTGTGTTATCTGCCGCTCTGATAGGAAAGTTGTAATGAAAGAACAAAGTAAAACGGGAGGAAAGGGAAGGAAAACAGAATTGAACCGCTCGCTGCCTCTCAAGGTTTGGCGTACATCGCCGTGGCTCCCCCCGTATCCCGTCTTTTTCTCGTAGAACCCAGTGGCATTTAAATTTTTGGGCGCGGTAGGCGCCACACTACAGCTTGTTGTTCCTTGGAGCCTCTCATCTCTGCCAAACCGGGGTGGATGACGCGCCGGGGGCCGACACTGTAACACAAGTACTTCCATGTACTACGCGGCCGGCGGTGAATTCCCGGGAAACCCCATACAATTTTTTTTTCTTTCTTTCTCTCGTCACGGACACCGGCTGACCCAGCTGTTATGTTCCATGCAGCAGTGTGCCCGATCGGTAGGCCCGGGTAGTCACTCTTTGAACAAATGACTCCCCTGGCAGCAAAAAAAAAAGCTGGGGTCCGATACTTCTTCCTTTGGTAGTAAAGCAGGACAAAGCGGCACCCTGGCCAATAGGCGATGCTTTACGAATGCATAGTAAGAAGAGCACTGTCCGAGTCTCGGAGTCGGCCCAAATTTAACATATCTAAAAAAAAAAACACACACACACACACACAAACAAAAGCCCGATAGGCGCTGAGCCTATTGTGGGCATTTGTCCAACCGTCGGCTTATACATGAAGGTGCCTTGTCCTAATTGTTGGTTGGCTGCTCTTCGGGGTCTCTCGAGAGAGGCCATGTAGAGCCAATGGGATGACGCGCCAAAGGTTGAAACTCACTTAAGCCAGAAATTGCAACCCACGCGAGAGGTCACTCTTTTAGTTGGGCCTATAGCAATCTTGGAAGCTGTAAGCAGAATTAGCGATATGTATATTTTCCCCCCAAGAATATTAATCTGTGTGTGATGTGGACATGCGTTTGTGTATATAGTTGTCAGCCGAATGAAATGCGCCTATTGCCCATCAGCGCCCAGCCATGGCGTCTTGCAGCATGGAGAAAGTCTGGGGGGTTCTCCCCTCTCCATCATCATTAATAATTGCAATGATCTGAGTGGTTTCTCAAATTGAGTAAAAAATCCGTAATGGAACTTCTATAACATATTTTGGAATTATTCCTGGTTCCACACAGAGCATATAAAAAGTTCCAGTATTCTTTTAGCTATACTACTCCAACTTCCGCTCGACCATGACTTGTGCAATCGCTATATATACAACAATTTGTAGCTACTATTGGCAAGTATTGAAGTAGTACACGGTATAGCCATGTTAATTCATGGGTACCACAGCTAATAACCGAACAACTAGGCTACAACGTGATTGACAGACAGACAGATATTTCAGAGTTCTTATAAAACAGCCCACATTACCCCGGATTGCGCCCCTCCAGATTGCCGTAGGTAGAATCATACATAGATCCCAGTTGGTTCACCTAACAACTTATAATCTACATGCAAGAGACATTATTTTGGCAGCTGATACATGCACGATGTATCTTGTCAATATGTATCAGCTTGGCTATTGGGGGCACGACTCATGGGTGATATACATAGACAGTACAGAGAGAGCATTTGAACACTCCCAAACGTAGATCATCACTGGTAATCATGGGTTCATATGGCATGAGCGTAGATTAATTCCAACAGGAAGTACCTCAGTACACGCAGAACTCAGCACTGAAACCTTTGAATCCAGGTTACTAATGATCTTAGCACTGATATAATGTTTAGCAGCTTTGATACCCAAATGTGTCAAGCCCTAGAGCCGCACCAGCCAATCACCGCGAAGACCGACAATCGCTGTCTGTTTGCTCACAATTCCGGTAGGGAAACGTGCTGTGAAACGTGACTTGTCTCTGATTCCGAGGGTTACGCGATGTCTCCCACGCACGGTAGGACACAAATTTTTCAACAAAGTTTCTTCGTTGTCTTTGAACGCTCTTTGATATTGGTTTCCTTTCCTCATTAACTTTGTCCAAAAGTATAATCCATCATATTAGACAGTACGTGATTAAACAGTTCGTCTTGGTGTACGTCATTGCCTTCACCTAGTGAGGGTCTGTTACCAATTTGATGGTGTATCGTGACAGTTTTTGTTATTGATGCCCATTGGATAGTTTCTTGGATCCAGTGCTTTGATTTACATTGGGGAGGGCTACCACCCGTTTTAAATCAATTCGTGATTATTGATGGAAAGAGCAACATTGTGTCAATAAGAACCCGTCTGGATCTGCAAAGAGTTGAAAGAGGGGTGTCAGATGATACAGATATTCTCTGGAGTATATAAAATGAATTAATTAGCCCCAAGACTACAACAAAAAAAGTAGAACATTAGGAATCATTAGATTATGCAAGAACATGAATATATATATAGAGCAAGTAACAAATAACAGTAATTGATCAATGGAACAACGAACGGAAAAACAGGTCATCAAGAGGGTTAGCTCCGGTGTCATATGTATATATCCCCTTATGGGGATATATCACACGTAGTAGTCTTTGGATAGGACAAATTGTATAGATTCACTCGTGCTTCTTTTCATCGGTCTTGTCAACAGACTCAACACTTTCCACAGATTCATTGCTTGAATCGTGAATTCCCATATTCTGCAATTTACGAATCTGTGTAGGTGTAAGCTTCCTTGGTTTGGCCTTTGTCGGCGTTGGCACCACCGAAAGCTGTTCGTTCGACACTGCTGGACTGAGGGCCTCGTCCTGTGCAATACGGCCTTTCAAGGAGTCGTCGTGTTTGAAGTACATGTAGTTTCGTAGTGCCATCTTTGTCCTTTATGTCTCCGTCCCAGGAGGAAAGATCTAAGGATATATATGGACCTCAAAACCTCCTAAGCTAAGATAACACGCGCTACATAGAGATAAACATGACATGGGATTTCACCAAGCTTATATAAACCACACAAAAAAAAAAACACACATCACGCTCTGCCAATTCCAAAGCCCCTGGCCGTATATCGTACGGTTTTGGCGAGGGTTCATGTACATGCAGTTATTACCAAAAAAAAAAATCATACCACTAAAAAAAAAAAAATGCGCGCGCCGGCGCAGCCACAGCAGCGTTCACTGGCTGGACACTCCAAGAGATGACGTACGCAGTACAGAAGCGCAGATCTTACACCCGGACATTTCTCCGTGATGAGATAATCGAGAAAGTCTGGCAAAAAGAAAAAGAAAAAAGAAATTACTCCAGAATTGGAAATCTGATGAAAATAAAGAGCTCAATGCTCATCGCCAACATTGATTGTTGATGTTTGTTGGGAGTTTTCATTTTCATAGTTACTTTTTTTTTTGGTATAACTCTTCAGCAGCGGGAGGATCTTATTACTTTTCCAAACTGTCATTCCTAACTCGTATCCTCACAAGGTCTTCAGACACAATGACGAAGCTTGCCGGCCGCGAGTTGTATAACTCGATCTCTCAACCAAAGCGGATCGTTGCTCCAATGGTTGATCAATCTGAACTGGCGTGGCGTATCCTTTCGAGAAAGTACGGTGCCACGCTGTGCTACACGCCTATGTTTCATGCGAGACTGTTTGCCACTGAAAAGAAGTACCGTCAGGACATGTGGTCCGAGTGGGATGGCGATGAGCAGAAAGACCGTCCACTAGTTGTTCAGTTCTGTGCCAATGATCCAGAGTATTTACTCCAGGCCGCTAAGCATGTTGTTGGGAAGTGTGATGCTGTGGATGTGAATTTGGGGTGTCCCCAGGGGATTGCTAAAAAAGGTGGATATGGGGCCTTCTTGATGGATGATTGGGATTTGATCTATAGGTTGATCAACAAGTTGCACACAGAGCTGGAGACACCAGTGACGGCGAAGATCAGAGTATATGATGACAGAGAGAAGACACTGGAGTATGCAAAGATGGTGCTTAGTGCCGGTGCACAGTTCCTCACAGTGCATGGGAGAACAAGGGAGATGAAGGGACAAAAGACCGGTTTAGCTGACTGGACTATCTTAAGATACCTAAGGGACAACTTACCTAAGGAAACTGTATTCTTCGCTAACGGTAACATTTTGTATCCTGAAGACGTGACACGTTGTTTAAACGAGGTGAACTGTGACGCTGTGATGAGTGCAGAGGGTAACCTTTACAACCCGGCGGTGTTCCTCGATGAGTCCAAGTCTCCTAAGGAACAGCACCCAAGAGTGGACCACATTCTTCGGGAGTACTACGAGATCGTTAAGGAGTGCCCAGGAAACGCTTCCAAGATCGCGATGAAGTCCCATATGTTCAAAATCCTTCGTCCTTTCCTCGCCGTACATACAGATATCAGAGAAATGGTTGCCAAGGTGTCACCAAAGCATAACTTTGATGCCGTCGAGAGCATTGTGAAGATTGTCGAGGAACGTGTAGCAGAGATCTTCCACAAGGAGGATATTGAACAGCTGGATGAAATTACAAGTGGTGAAGTACAGCCTTGGGGTGGTTCTTATAAGACGATTCCGCCATGGAGATGCCAGCCATATTTCAGACCTGTGAACGGTGTCACTGGCGACAAGAGAGTAACTACGCAGCTGGAGAACGAAAAAAAGAGAACTGCAGAGGAGCTGTTGGAAAAAGAGGACCCCAAGAGGTAACCTTGGTAATATATATATATAGAAACGACTATAAATGAATGCGATATCAAATAAGGACGCACCAGGGCTCGTAACCTATTTTTGACACATTTTCAGCGGGGTTGGATAATGCTCACGGTGTTTTTCTTTCTTCCGGAAACGAACTCCGATGGCATAAACAAGTAAAAGATAAACTAATATCCCAAAATTTATAAGCTCATACAAGTAAGCAATGGACAGGGGCAGAAGGAACCTCACACGGCATGGGTCCATCAACCAGGAGCAGACGCCGCTCATGGTGGATGGAGATACGCGTGGGAGAATGCGCAGCTATACGACGGGCGACCTCATTTCACAACATAACCAGAGAATACAGAGACGGCAGAGAGAGCACTCACTGTCGAGCGTGATGACGTGGCAAAGTGAGGCGAGCGTGCTGGATAGCATTAAGGACTTTGTGGCGCATAACTGGCCCTCGTTAACGACAAGGCGAATGACCGCTGCGGTGCTCTGGGGCATCGTGGCGGTTTTCATCTTCTCGATGGTGTTCCTACCGAGAACGAGCCTGGGAAGGGACTACAGAAGACTCCACTTCTCACAACTTACAAGGGATGATACACAACGGTTGTACTTGCAGGACTTGGCACTCGGATCATCGCCCAATAGCACGCGGAGACACCTCGAGAGACTTTCAGAGCTGAGCCATCTCCCTGGTGATGGAGACGGTGCTACGCAGTACGTGGTTGATGAGTTGCGGAGCTACGGGATCACAATACAGAGAGAAGTTTACTATGCGTGGATGCCGAAGTACGAGTCCTCGGGTGTTTCCTTAGTGGATGGAGGCAGCGTTATCTATGAAGCATCTGTTACAGAGAAGAACCCATTGACTGGCAATGAAGTCGAAGCTTCGCACGCTTATGGTGCATCAGGGAGTGCCAATGCTCCGTTTGTGTATGTGAACTATGGCTCGCTGGAGGACTATGATATGTTGGGGCACCACAATGTCACACTCAATGGTACGATCCATATTGTGAGGAATGGTGGTGGTGTTTCTCCCTCTTTGAAAATTTATCATGCCGAGACGTATGGTGCATTGGGTGTTATTACGTATTCGGATACTGAAGATGATGGTAATGTCACTTACAGAAACGGCTATCCCAGATATCCCGAAGGTCCAGTGAGAAGTCCATACTCCATAGAGAGACATTCTCTGTTGAAGACTTCTAAGGCACCGGGTGACCCAACAACACCGGGGTATCCGTCCACCAGGGCATCCAACAGAAGGTCTCCTGACTCTTTCATTCCATACATCCCTGTCATCCCGCTGAGTGAGGATGCTATATCCCCAATTCTCCAACATCTAGACACATTGGGCCCACAAATGGGATGGTCTGGTGACTTGGCATTCGATTACTCTGTTGGTCCCTCTATGGTGAACATCTCCATGTTTAACCAAATGAAGGAGGAGACCAAACCAGTAAAGAACGTGTTGTATACGATCCCCGGGCTGCTATCTGATATCATTGTCCTCGGTGCACATAGAGATACGCTGACCTCAGTTAACGGCGTGGGATCCGCACATTCTGGCACCGCAACTCTACTGGAAGTGTCTCGTGGGTTTGCCTCTCTGATGAAGCGTGGTTGGAAACCGTTGAGAACTATTGTGGTTGCCTCGTGGGATGGTGAAACTGCAGGTGGAATCGGAAGCACAGAGTATGGTGAGGCAATGAAGGACTTGAAGAGACATGGTGTGGCTTATGTGAGCTTGAATGGTGTCATTGGCAATAAATTGGAGAGTACATCACACCCATTGCTCGCTGGGATACTAGAGAAGACGGCCGGTAAGCTAAGGATGGACTTGAAAGTCAAGACACACCCACAAAGTGAACCATCAGTGTTTCAACATCACTTGGCTATTCCATCGTGCTCCATTGGATTCGAATCTATAGATTTACCGGTTTCACAGAACTCTGCATATGACACTGTGGACTGGATGGAGAAGTATGTGGATCCAGGGTATGAATACCACCAGAGATTGGCAGAACTTACCGGATTGTTACTCATAGAGATGTCCGAGCACGAAGTTTTGTCGTACAGTACAAACAACTACATCACACATATCACTAATGCATTCCAACAGATTGTGTTTGATATCCCTTCGAAATGGCTCACACGTACAGTGTATTGGCGTAATAGGGATATATCTTTACCATTGGCACTCCAAGACGTCTTTAACTCATTGGAATCACTGAGTGCTGTCACTGAACAGTTTGATACTCATGCAGCGTTTTTACAAGACCAGATGACTGTGGATTACGCATGGTTCAAGTTTTATATCAAGTTGAAATTGGCATTTGCTACCAAGATTATGGGTAATAGAGCTAGGGATCTGGAGAAGCAGCTCAACTATAACAAAGGGTTAGATGGTAGAGAATGGTATAAGAGTGTGGTGTACTCTGTGGATCAACGTGATGGACACCCAGTGGTATTTCCAGGGCTCATGGAGGCAATTGAAACTTGTGATATTACTCAGTTTGAGAAATGGCTTGGAATCATCGACCGGAAAGTACGTGAGCTACAGAAGAAGCTATCTATAAAGTGAAAACATGTATATATACATACATACGCATTGTATAATAAACTCCGGCGATCAACACCAGAACTTGTAAAGTCGGTAGTAGAATGGTTTGCTGGCAATGAATGCCTTCTCCTCGGCGATCTCCTGCTTGAGTAAGTCGAGATCCAACTCTGCCCTACCACTGTCTAAGTCCATATCCTTGGCCTTGACGTACCACGACCAGTTTCTCCAGACGAGCTTGTGGAAGATGTAGAAGGCGATGATGACAGGAAGAGCCAAGTAAGTCTCGAAGAAGACAGTAGCATCTGGAGAAGCACCAGGTGGCCAAAGGGCAACCCAGAACTGGGCAACCAAGATCAGGAAGTTGAGAATAACACCATAGTAGGAACCAATGACACCACACTGGGATTTGAATGCTAATTCTTCGTCTGCGCTTCTTCCCTGGACCTTCATGGCGTATCTGAATCTGATGTGCGCAGCACACACGGACCCCCAAGTGAACACGGAGGAGAGACCCGAAAGGGCCAACATCCACGTGAAAATGTCACCTTGCTTTGAAGAGGCAGAGAGGAAACACAAGAGACCAAAGGTCAGAGTGACGAGCACGGAGTACAACGGACGACCTTTCTTGTCGACATACATCAGCCACGATGGGGCGAAGCCCTGGCCAGCAAGAGAAGTAAGGGTACGGGAACAAGCATAGACGGAGGAGTTACCAACAGACAACACAGCCACCATAATGACAACGTTCATGACGGAGTCCAAGCCACCGATCTTGGCAGTGTTGATGGCAATGACGAATGGCGAGGCGGATGCATCGGAAGCAGTACCCAATCTGTCGTCAGTGTATGGCACAAGCAAACCCACAAGAGTCAAAGAGATCATGTAGAACAGTGTGATTCTCCAGAAGACCTGCTTCGTAGCACTTGGAAGGGATTTTCTTGGGTTGAGAGTCTCTGCAGCAGTCAACCCGACAAGTTCGGTACCGGAAAAGGAGAAAGCAGCAGTGACGAACACGTTACAGACACCTTTGAACCCATGTGAGAATGCACCAGGGTTGTGCCAGTACTTCCCGCCGATGTAACCACCTTCTGGGCCACCACCACAGTCCAGGATGATACCGAGAATGATGAAGCCGACGATGGCAACGACCTTAATGAAGGAGAAGACAAACTCTGCCTCACCGTAGCCCTTGACACCAAAGAAGTTGATAGCGACAATCATGACGTAGAAGATAGAGACCCAGGCAGCAGGGTTGATCGAAGAGTTCCAGTATCCAATAGTGATCGATGCAGCAACGAGTTCCAATGGCATCACAATGAGCCACTGGAGGGCGTAGTTCCAACCCATGGCGAATCCCCAGGAAGGGTCGAGGAAACGAGTAGAGTAAACGTTAAAAGAACCCGAGATTGGGAATCTCACAGCCAACTCACCAATGGCGTGGACCGTAGAGAAGATCATCGAACCGACAAGGGACCAGGCAATAAGCAGAGCTGCTGGGCCACCATTCTTCAGTGCAGCACCCGAACCAACAAATAAACCAGTCCCGATAGACCCACCAATGGCGATCATTTGCAAATGTCTGTTCTTCAAGTTCTTTTGCAATGGGGATTTAGCAGTACGAGCGATGGCCTTCTCCAGGTCGGTCATCCCCGTGGTATCAACCTCATCATCGCTGTCATCCGGTTGCTTGAACGAGTCCTTGAAGGCGGCCCATCCAGTGAGCTTCTTATTTTCAGAATGAATCGACAGGGAGCCGGCCGAGTTATCCTCTGGGCTTTGTGTTCTTTCGAGAGGCTCCTTAATGTCGGACATTCTCTTGATTGTGGAGAGCCCCTTAAAACACACACGGTCGAGGGGGACTCAACAGCAGATGCGCTCGCTCTTATATATATATATATATATATATATATAATAATATATACATAGAGAGAGAGCCCCAGCACTCAGCACCCAGCACCAAGCACGCCTTATCGGCCGATCGCTGTGTATGCATTGCGTGAGGTCTCTGAGCTCTGGGCTCTGCCGCGTGCCCTCCAATCTCAGATCCGAGGGGTCATATTGGCTCACGAATCACCCAATTCATGCCGTTCGGTGCCCCAATGCAGCCCCGTATCTTTTTTTTTTTTTTTTTCAACGGTCGCGCTTTAGATAAGGGGCAGCAGCTGTAAACCGAACAGTTATCAAATGTCTTGGGATTCTTGGAATCTCTCGGCTTTGGGATTTTTTACTGGGGGGGAAAAAGCGGGCTTAGCACCACTGTATGGTACCCTGCGACCTTTCTGTTATTTTTGATATATAAACCATCCCAAGCATTTGCCAGAGGTGTCATGTCACATATATAAATAAATCTCTACAGATCCAGCCGATATATATGTGTGGCGCAGATTGGGAAAATAAAGATACGTATACTGTGGCTTCCCCCCACCTCTCAATCAGCCCCACCACACACCCTCACAGATGTCTGCGGGCTGTTTGTTATCTGGTGCCTCACGGCCTTATCATCTGAATACGCGTAGCGTACGTATATGGCACTAAAATAAAGCCACTGCAAACAAAAATTAAAAGGATGTACCATTCATGAATATTACAAAGAGAAGTCTAAAAATTGCGAGTGACCGATCAGTCATCCTGTTGTTCACCAAGAGGAGACTTCTTTGGAGTTTGCACAACGTCTTCATAGGCTGGTGGTGGGCCCGTCCATACAATTCTACCTTTCTCATCAAAGTGAGCATTCTCATCGCTCACCTTGACAATACCGTCAAACTCTAGAGCCATCTTGGCAGAAAGACCCATTGGGTCTCTTGGGATCCATACTTGGGGACAACGAGCACTCACAGCAGGGAAGTCATAGGCATGCTCGATCTTCAACGGGTGAGTCTCCTCGTTCGGATCTGGGAAATTGTAGATATCTGGAATACGCGTCTTTGCAACCTTATACGAAGAATAGACATGTGGCTTGAAGAAACGCTTCCAGAAAGGCGCAGGTGGAATGATACTCGTGTCACCATCAGCCAACAAAGGAACCGTAGAGCCGTAGCGAAGTCTATCCACAGATTCTCTGTTCAAGTCAGCCATTTCAAAAACGTTGTCTGGTGCTCTAAGCGAGTTCTCTCCATCAAAGTTATTGTCCTTTTCCTGTTCGTATAGGGCAGAGAATCTGCTCTTCATACCGCCCGGTCTCGAGTATGATGGAGTATCACTGACACCGTCCAATGGCTTCATAGCGTCTACTGGAACCACAGTCAACAACTCGTCAAATGCCTCGTTCAAGTTCAAGTGGATGAACACGGTGAAACCCAACAAGATGGCAGTCAACACGATAGGACCCCATGCCTTGGACACGGCAAACAGGCCTAACAAGCAGATCTCACCCAAGTAAACACCAACCATCGTCTGGAACAGTGCACGTGGATAGTACATACCTCTTCCATCGGGAGACTCTTTGAAAGCATAGGTCAAGTTGTACAGGTAAGCAACGTATAACAGCATGAATCCAACGGATGCAAACAACAACATAAATGGAGAGATGATCGAATAAGTCAGTGTGATGACAGCCAAGTTAGTATACACAGGGAAAGTCGTACCCCAAGACATCGATGACAAGTTGGCGAATCTGTTGTATTTCTTTCTTGGTGTGCCATCCAAGATGAAACCGAGGACATAGAACAAGATCAATGGAACAACTTGAAGCAAGGCACCAGAGGATAAAGTAAGGCCTTGCAAAACCAAGTAGGAGACATAGAAGTTCGAGGCCTTTGGCAAGTTCTGAGAGAGCAAATACATGGCACTGCTTGGCTCCTCGAGAATCTGCGTCACAGTAGAAGTAGCAGAAGAGGAAATGGTGGTGACCAAGAACACTTGAATCACTTGGAATGCGAAATAAGCCTGTTGAGTGAAGTACTCAATGTGTTGTTTGGAAGGTGCTCCAGCAATTCTGCCCATGATTCTGATGAAGATAGGCAAGATCATCATCAACACGGCCAAGGCAATGGTTGGCAACATCGAAGTGATGACACCCAAGAGCACGTCTGGGATACTGTTGATCCACCCGAGCCAACTGATCTTGTTTGTCAAGTAGGTGATGTTGGAGATCATACCGACAAAGGCAACAGGGAAGGCCCAGAAGACGACCAAAGCGGCAATAGCAGCAAAAGCACCTGTTCTTCTTACGAGACGCTCCCACCAGAACATACGCATGTTCATCCATATAATGTCACTGGCCTCGAGACCAATGAAACGAGGAGACATCTTCAGTGCGGTGTGGTGGGTGATGGACTGGAATGCCACTTGGGCAGAGTACTGCGACCCAAACTCAACAAACACGGAGTCCATTGGAGCCTGCGTAGCGTGGTTGGCCTGCATCTCTTCGATTTCGGCATTAAGCAGTGGGATCTGCTCCTTGGCGTGGTTGATGGTGTCGACCTTCTTACCAATGAGGAATTTGAGTCTGTGCTGTGGACGCTTCTTCTCAGGGACGTAGCTGGTAATGTCATCCTCCACTGCGACGACCTCACCCTTCTTGTCCTTCTTGAGCTTCATCTTCATAGCGGTCTTGAGCAATGAGTTCTGGGCGTTCTCCAACTTGGAGACAAGCTGGTCTCTCTCTTTGACTTTCTGCTGGATATTCGAGGCACCACGTGCAATCCACACTTTCTTCACATCTTCAAACAACTTGGCGAACTCGGCTTCGTCAAGGTACTGATGTGGCACAGTCTGGAACAGCACAGTTCTGGAAGCGAGCTTTTGACCATAACGAGGCGACGCCAGAACCGCTTGTCTCACCGAAGAGTAGTACGTCAGCTCGCGGTAGATCACAAACACCACGCCCAAGTAAAACACCCAAGCAAGGATAGCGTGCGCATAATACTTCGAGCTGTCGCCCACGTTGGAGATTGTGTAAGCGTCGAGCCCTTCAGAGCCCTTGCCATCGACTCCATTCACTGGTAGTAAGATTGGGAAGAAGATCAGCATGTAAAAGAAGCAGATGGAGCAGATGATTGCCAGATAACGCAAGAAGAAATATCCATCAAGCCCCGCCTGTCTGATCACAAAGTTGTCAGACTTTTTGAGCAGTGGGAACAACCACTGCCAGATACCCGATGGTAGCGGTTCTGGCTTTTTTTCGTCATTGATCAGGTTGTACGATGATTTTGGTTGGTAGATTCTGTGGAGCCTGAGCCTGAACAAAATAAACAGCGCAAAGAAGATGCCGAACAACACACCGTTGGTGATGAGCGACGTGAGCACCGCCTGCGTCGACGTGTTCTTCGTCTGCGTGGAATCCACCATCTCAGCCGTCTCCCCTGTGTATTTTCAGAGATTAAAACTGGTTGAATTGTTCAAACAACATATGAGGTGATGAGGAAGGAGGTCCCTGAATCTAAGGTTTTGCGCTTGCGCGCTTACCAATTTTTTTTTTAATATTTGCTTAGGGCACTCCCGGGTCTTGAGTCCGACCTCACAAATGCCAATCGCGAAAGACGCAGGTGATGCGTATGACGGCATGTTGACCTACGTGATCGTGCGGATCATGGAAGTTGTGGAATGTCCATGTCTAGGGCTTTTGCAAATGAGCGAAGAAAAGGTGTCGCATAAAAATCGAAGGTAGAAGAGTCAAGAGTCAAGACACAAACCGGCGGGCCAAAATCGAGATAACAGCACATGGAAGGGACATGTATAATTGTTAACTGTATCAACAGGCATCCAAGGACCCAAACCCACGCAGCCCTCTGCATCGGAAGTGGAGAAGAAATAAAAGAAAAAGTATATGGTCCCGGTGTGGCTGGTTCTAGAAGGCCGGCGGGGTTCTTCCAAAGCTTATATACGGTCAAGACTCAACCGTGGAAACGGGCCCAAACTTCAAAGCCTCGGAGAGCCTCATTAGACCCTGTACTTTGTTTCAATTGGTTGCAAATTGAAATGGAGTTAGTGTGCAACCACTCGAGAACTGGTTCCTATACCTGGAACAAATCTGCCTGTTTGCGCAGATATATTTATTCAGGGGTTGGAATTTCGTTCCTCAATGCCCATCACATGTGGTGCCTGGGCGTAGGCGCCGCTAAGCCTTTTTCAGTAAAGACGCTAAGAGACTAGGTGTACAGCTGGCTCGCTTACAAAGTTTTGCAACGGGGCTCGAATCTCGTTACAAATTGCCCACTCAAAAAGCATTCCGAGTCTCCTGTCTCCTTCCACTTAATTACAAGCCGGAACCAAGGGTAGCGAGGGATCTGCGCTTTAGCCTTGGCATATTGGTAATATATTTGGATTGCAATTGCATACCCAGCTCATCGTTATTAATTAGCCTTCACCGTCCAAGCCTCCCGAACACCTATATGCGTTTCGCTTGTGCCAGACAAGACCCTAGTTAAATGCGTGGAGACTCGATACTTATCCTCATATGCCCCTTTGGGTTGTGGCCGGCATGGCCATTGCCAACTCTGAACTTTAAGAACCGCCTCCATCGTACGTTTATTTTCAGATCTATATATGAAACGAGTCGACTTGACGCTAGATTTCCAACGGCGACGCTTCTTCTGAAACCCCATATACATATCTCCTCCAAGCGGGCTGTCAAATTAGGGGCCTATAGGTCCCCCAATCTACGGTAACTGATGGCCTCAAACGTTCAAGCCCGCTCTTGATGGGCATCATGTGGTATATATCCATCCCTCTTCATTTTGAGGCTGATTAAGAGGACCCTAGGCTACATGAATCACATTCAGCTAAATATGTGTTTATAGAGAAAAATTCACAGAATGGTATAAAGATCCAACGGGTATGTGTGAAAATGAAGTATAGTGGTTTGCATGTAATCTGTGACAAGAGAAACCATAATAGAATGAATATAAAATGCGGGATATGGCCAATAGATCTGGGAATGCAAGGTCGTAACAATGTCATGCGGGTGGTTTGTGGTCGTGATAATTATCGTCATTAGAGTGGGAGGAGATTAGAGTCGTTATTAGAGTTGGGCGAGAGAAAAGAACTCAGGCATCGTCCAAATCTTCAAAGCTATCTGGAACCTCAATGTAGTAGCTCTGCAGAGCTCTCTTCAAGGCTGGGATAAGCTTTTCCCACTTGAGGATTCTCACCTCCTTGTCAAAGCCACGAGGCTTTCTGACATCATACGACATGATCCTTGTGGCCAACTCGACTCGGAAGTCGGGAGTCCCGTCGTTGCTCAAAGGCGACGCTTTGGCATCCTGGTTGGACATTCTCGAAGAGATCGGTCTCTTGGACCAGAATGGCACAAGGTTAGATCTGACTCTCCCCCTTTCACGACGACGCTCACTCGAATCCTGCACCTGCGTACCAATGAGAAGCTCAACAACCTTGATCACCTCTACGCTTGTGATGTAGAACGAGCGCGTGATCTCGTTGTGTGAGTCGTTCTGGTAACCATACTCTGTCTCCAGGTCCCCGTCTTCCTCGTCATCGTGGATTCCGGTGTAGCACTCGAGGCAGCTGACCTCGACAACGTCAACACCTGGGCGGCCAGGCATCGTCTTTGGGTTCTCCTGGGCACTTCCCACAATGCTGAACTGTGCCACGATACGTGACCCTATTTGGAAACGCTCCACACGAATGATACGTCTGCGGTCCATCTTCTCGGCCTCGCTCCATTGAGGAAGACACAGGTCGTGGAGTGTAGCTGTGAGGAGCTCAAGGTCAACTGGTGTGTAGTGGTGGTTGGCCATCGTCAAGAGACGAGGTGGCTTGGTGGCAGAGCCACCAGAAGAAATACCTCTGATCACCCTGTAGCGTCTGTATGGGGCAGAGGCGTCGACACCATAAGGGACCTCACCAAAGAATGCATCCCCGTGCGTGGAGGAAGCAGAAGTAGAGTACGCATGCGAGGCATCCACGATTGATTCGGGGGATAAAGACAGTGGCGAGTCTCTGGAGCCACCTTGGTGGACAGAGATGTCAGCCTCGCTCATATTGCGGGCTCTCTGTTGTGGGGTGTGTAACTCGAACTGGTGTGCTGCTGGAGTTGGTGTAGCCATTGGAGGAACAAAGGCATGCACTGGTGGGAAGCCGTCAAACTGCCCAACAAATGGACCTGGGGCAGGGGCGTACACAAGGGCGTTGATAGGGGCATTTTGGGTCTGGTACATGATCTGTTGCTGGAGCTGCTGCTGACACATCTCCTGTGTTGGGAAAGAAGGCATCTGAACAGCATGTGGCAAACTCTGTTGCACCTCTGGGACGCCAAAGAAGGTACTTACGTCCAGTGTCATGAGATTGGCTGGCAGAGGCAGCGTTGCGCCTTCGTCCAAGTAGGCCAAGTTGGTAGATATCTGGTCCATGGCCTCGAACGACAGGGGCATGTCTGCGGTGTTAGCGGAGTAGCCAAGCATGCCGTTGGTGTTGGTGTTGGTGTTGACAGAATTATCAAAGGCGTACTTGAGGTCAGCAAAAGTGTAGTCCTCCACAGAAGTCATTTTGTGTGGCTTGGGTGGGTATTGTGATATAATATATGTGGGCCACCTTCGCTTAATAGGGTGTCTGTAAGAAGGGGAAGGACAAAAGCCGTGTGAGCAGTGAATATGTTCCGTATAACCACAATGGAAGAGCTAGAGATGTAAGATGACTCGTTTGCTTTGTAGGGGTGTGACGAATATCAAGAACGTGTCGATCGTCATTATCTTAAGAACAATCTTTCCTGCTGGGCGCCCAGTGGGTTATATATCACCAAATCACCACCACGGTCCACGGTCCACCACTTACAGGGAACACTCGATATGTAAGCTCATGCATCCATGCTTTGCAGGGGACGCAAAAAGAAAGTAGGCGGCATACAGCTGCCAGCACTGCCCAGTGCCCACGGCAGAGGTTCATGTTCATCGAATCATCAAGCTTTCTCAACTCTAAGCCCATGAACTCCCGTACGGCATACAGGAGATGGTATCTGCGAGAGAAAATCAAAGCAACTGTGACAACGCTGCTAAAATGCGCGCATCCCGCATACTCGCCGTCCAGACGCTTACTGCATATCACGCCTTGGACTAGGTGGGTCTGAGACCAAGAGGACTAGCGACAAGACTACGCGTTTACGCACGTCATATAGTTCAACTGACTGGGTTGATGTAACAGATGTGCACCCAATAGTGGTTCTCATGACAATTGCTATCACATTGGTCATCGTGCCCACGACCTGATCAACACTGAAGGGGGTGTTGGCTCAACCAGGAGGGGGTACTAACTTCCGGTGCCCAGAGCTAGGCACTGCGCTTAGGGACTTACATGTACCCCAGCGGATGTATATATATGGCCGTGAGTTCACAACTTGACATGGAGGTAAGACCATGCTTGCAGGATGTCTTTTGCGTTTGAGTCGACTTATTTAACTTAATCTTTGAAAATTATTTGTGCAAAGCAATTCAATTTGTAGAGGATTCATAAGAAGAGTGTAGGTATCCTAGGACCTAGAATTCAATGATATACAGTAATGATAGGTCAGAGTGACGTCGAATACGTCCTCATAGATATATACCTCGGAACTGCAAGTAGAGCTAAGCTAGTACTCAGTAATGCGCGGTCACATTTATAAGGTATGTATCAGCAAGTACAAATACCGATAAGTGAACATATAAGCACACCAATAGTACATACTTCAGTATGTATCGAACTGTTCCCCAAATTTATAGATGTAATAAACTTAAAATTTTTGAAGCTGTCCGCTGAAATTATCAGGAAATCTCGATGTAGACCACAGCAGCTGGAATGGAAATGCATATTATTGACGTTGATGAAGGCGTACCACGCGTGCAATCACCGTACTGGGGTCATCTTAGGGCAAGGTCAAATGTATGCCCGACTGTCTGATGATCTTGGGCTATCTCTATGAGCCCCATCAAGAGCTGTATACCAGCCGTTGTATCTAAAAGCCAGTAATTAGCTCATCTAGCAGGCGGAGCTTTGAGTGGAGGGGGGCTATGAACTATATGGCCCTAGACCATTTGAATGTGCGCACCAAATTATATGTAACATCTGGGTTTAGGCGCCTTGCACTGCCATATATAGAAAGAGCTGCTTTTTTTTTTGCTGTTCAACACACGACAACTACAGCATGAACAGTGAGAATACGGGGGATTCTTAGACACTCTTTAGTGTGGGTAGTATTGGTCGAGGGCGCCCTTGCCCGCAGTTGGCTTCCCCTGCCATCGCGGAGCAGAAGGTGTCGGCGCGAGAATCGGGGGTACCGAAAGTGCGCGTCAGTGAACATGAGATCAGACCTCTAGATTCTGTCTATACCTACATACACCAGATTGATAACCGTAGTGTTTAGTACCGATGCCTATGTAACTCTAGAGTCTAGACGACGCACTGAACTTTCTGTGCACGACATTGGCCGAGGCGAAGATACCACTATATGGGTTCCGGCCGAGATGGATTCCCCTAAAGTTTTCCTTTCTGACCCGTGAGGACGCGCGCTAGCATACACAATTCTGGTACTGCGTATACTCTTTGCAGTTGCCAGATCCATATTATATCCATAAGATTACTCCGGAAGGTCATACGATAACCGAGCTCTAAGCTCTGACGTGCAAATTGGTGACGATACGTGTTGACTGTAAGCACCATCTCTGAGATCGAAAGCAACCCAACAGATCATGAACTATATGAACATGAAAAATATCGGTCGGCAAGTTAAGACTCAATGATATACGTAGTACTTAACCCAAAAGTCCCAGCGATCCCTGAAGCTGGATCGGCATTGGGCCAGCAAAGAAGCTGTCAGCGGAGCTTACAATTTTCTCTTGCGTCACCCATAGTCTCTTTCATGCAGAGACCTGTATGCCGAATCCGCGTGCATCCGTGGGCCAAACTATAGGGCGCAATCGCCGGAGACAGCTTGCACCAGGTTGCGCGAACTGGGTGAGGACGGGATTTGCTTGAGGCCAAATGATGTATGTATGTATGGCTTTTGCCAGATGTTCCTGGCTTAGAGATATATCTAAGACATAGCTCAACTCATGTTGGTGGGTGCACATGGCTCCCACAAAACTTCGTTAAAAGTTGGTGCGGTAACGGATGTGCCGAGGCAAGCCCTAACGATGGTGGCTATTATTTGACGAACACGTTAAGCAATTAAAAAGCCTTGCCGACGCGTGTATAAGGTTCATCCGAGTACCCTGTGTCGCTACCCCGCTATGGCGCGAGGCTCCAGGCCGCCCGCTGGAAATTTTGAGTTGGGCTACCATCGATGCTGCTACTGTGATAAAGTTATTGTGGCAAATGTGGAGTTGGCGTTAACAGTTTGAATACACGAACCGAGCTCGCAATTGCTTCACGCGATCAAAACTGTTTATATATGCTAGGTGGCGTGCACAACCGAATCACTCTTCCAATTGATCAATTATTGATCGGGATTCTTGAATCTTGATGTCTCCCAGAACTCAGTAGCCGTACAGCCTCGGCTTCGAAAGCTTCTATGGAAAGCTTCTATGGAATTTTTCCATGGTGCGTGGTACACGGTGTCCTATCGTAGTGCATGGCCATATTTCTGCTTCCATCAGCTGTTTTGCTTTGACTTCCCTCAAAACCCTGCCTGGGCACCACGCAGCTGGTATTGTGGCATATAGATCCTTTGCGTGGCCAAGCCAATGATCGGCGAAATGTCTTGAGACTCAACAGTCTCCTGTTTGAACTTTGGAGGCTGTTATAGATCAACGGTGTCACATCACATATATGAAAAATCACCCCTTCTGCATGTGTAACTCAGCATACTTCTCCCCTTTCTTACGCCTTCCACATTGGCTTGCTTTGTATGTATTGTATAAGCAGACTGAGAGGTGTGTATTCGCTACACCTGTGATTGTGACCATGGGTCTGACATGTGAGGCCCGTGCCCGGGCTTCCAACTCCATCCTTTCACACTTGTTAAACCTCTAAAGAATTTAGACGAGCTGCTGGAAATCTGACGGTCAATGGAATGGTGGACCCTCTGCAAGGCACGGGACATTTTACCCAACTGAAGTTATATCTACAGGTGGCAATGCTAATAGAATATGGGCAGAGACAAATGCAAACTAGTGTACTTTAGTGTCGCACAAGAAGAGGCAACCATGGCGTCCAGCATTCCTGAAGTGGTCAGAATCGCCAATTGTGAAGATCGAAGATCTCCTGGCTGTGGCTAATCACTCTGGAAAGGGTGGCTACTACTTGAGAACGAGGTTCGTACATCGGAAGTAATGAGTTATAGAGCACAGGGAGCTTGTACAGAGGAACTCCATAGCTCCGTATGCCCACGGGCATGCCCTAGGCCGTGTATCCGAATCCCGGATCCCAGCGCGTACAGTGATTTTAGTTCGACATTGCCTGATCATATCGTGCAATTGGCGGTTAAACTACATTAATTTGCAGCTCTTGGATGAGGCTGATAGTAGTGTGAATCTGTGGAGCATGCAATAACACTTAGGCTCTTGCATTACAATAGTAGCTATTTAGCTGGGATACACAACGTGGTCAATCGTGATTATGAATAGGAGTACGGGGAGGTTGGTCTCGGTCAATTGCATCACAAAGCTTATCTGACATGACCCTTGATACAATCTAGGCTCCAGCAATGCTAGGTGAGACACAGCCGTCTCAGGTCTACTATAAGGCGACACCCCAGTTAAGCGCTGCGGTGTATGGCCAACTGCTAGGGAAGATCTACTCTTAAAATGAACTCTAAGACCCTGAGGCTCCAAATAAGGTAGTGGATATTGCAGTTTTAGATCCAGCCCACAGTCGAAATTCGGCCCAGGGCCGGAAGTGTACAAGACTTTGTAAAGTTTAAAGTTCAAACACGTTTCCGTACCAACATAGGTCTGAGTCTCTGAGACTGCGGGCCTGGGGCCTGGGGCCTACCATGCATAATGCACTTTTCGGTAGGGATTCCCAAGACGCATGCAAGCACATGCAATCCGATGCCGGGTGTCAGATTCCGGGACACTAGGCGAGGCTAAGGGGATTGACAGGTGCGGTGAGACTGAAAAGCTGGAAACTAGTATGATTGGAGACTTGAGAGTACCAAGACAGCTAGTATGGCTCAAAACTCGTCCTAGGAACTGCTGTATACTTAAATCCATAGACATATGCGAAAGAAGAATGAATTTGGTCTAAGTGAACGTGCTGGTCTTAGAATTTGTATGTACTACTATATATATAAGAAGCTCCAAGCCCAGAGATCAGAGACATCAGCTAGCAACTTCTAGCGATATGTGAGCCTAATTGCTCCCAGCGAAAATTGTCTTGCACATGTGAATATGATTAGGCTCAAGCCGATCAGTGGCTGATTAAATACCAGTGATCATCACTTGACATGCATGCACCAAGGACTACAGTCTACAAATCGAACAACAAGAGAAAGATAGACAAGCAGGTAGGTCCCATTGAGGATTTCATAACCATAGATGGTTGAACATAAAGATCAAAGCTCGTACCCGAGATCCCATGCACCCCATGAGCAGCAAGACACCGCTCATATCCGGCCAGGTTTATTATGAAGCCTACGGCCCAGCCCCATATATAACGTTCAACGTACTGAGAACTTGCTAGTGGCCCACCATGATACTCTATACAGGTCGGTTTATGTGTAAATAATACGTACCGTGGCTTGCTGATATATACGCTCTAGTCATCATAGGTATTGCGTTATGTAAGTTCTCTACTGTAGAAACTTTCAACCCGAGAAGCTGCCCACCCATAACTCTGTATTGCTACCACGAAATCGTCACCACTAGTCGAGGCCGGTGGGCAGCATTAGCCGGCAATGGAAGTTAGCTAAGAAAGAACAAAAATGGTATTTGGTCATTGATTTCTGTCAACACGCATGCACACTTAGTTGCTCTAGGCCGTACTATTCGCTTATATGCAGTGGCACATATAAATAATTTTAAGGTTTGAACCAGCTTTTCCCAAAGTTGCTAACAGATAGTAGAATTAACAGGTATACGCGCCAACATGGAGAGCATGCCAAAGTAGTTTCGACCCCACTATACCACTACCCCAAGATATAGGTACTAGTAGGCACAATTTGTACAAGATCGGCAAGATAGCCGAAATCACACCCCTTTTGTATACAACTTCGTGGGCTATGCCCCGAGATGAGACTAACAGCACAGCGCGCACTGTTCCTAATTGGGAACAAGGTTTGGGATTGGCGGCTATAGCCTAGATTGGTGAGGACTCCCTCTGTGGGTTCGGGAAGCTAAACCATAAATGGTGGACCCGTTGACGTTCCAAGATTTGTGGAGAGCATCTCTATTACATCTCGCAAGCCCCGATGAAAACCGTAAATATAACGCAAGAAGTTGACGACGTGCAAAGTCGATTGGATTCGAGGACTACAGGCTAGTGATCGGCACAACAAGGTTTAAGCTCAGAGCTGGCACTGGTACAGGCACTGGGAGTGCACAGTAAACCGCATCTGTACTGTAATATTAATCACAAACGACACATATCGTAACCACGTTATCACTATGGCATATGCAACCAAAATCGCTTCCATGATGTTCCATGCTTCAAGTGTTGGGGGGTTGGTTCTAAGTTCAATCATCAAGTGTCAACATTAACCTTGCTCTGTGGTTGGTGGTCTACAAATTGTTTGCTCAAAATATAATGGATCTGGGTCAACATACAACAGCTCCACTGAATTGCAAATTTTCCTGCGGGGAATAGGTTGTTGGACACGCCGCTTCACCAGGAGTTCAGGACCTTTCATTCTCTATGCTCTTTAGCCATCGAGCACGCAGGTCACCACAGGTGTTCATACATTCGGTTAAATTTGTCCAACTCCAGAGCCCAGCTATCGCCTTGCCTCATGCATGACACGGTCGTCTCTAGTTCTACGTAAGAGTCCAGCCTGGGGACGAACAAGTCCGTAACGGGTGGCGAGTCGGCTAGATTACGCATAGCTCTTGAGCAGAGTCGTATACATCTTCTGACTTCGATGTAGTGCATTAAACTATTTTTCATCGAGTGTGCCATATAGCTTATGACTTCAGGGCCAAGGGGCCCTCGACTGTTCGTAAATCTCGATCTGCCCACACATGGCTATGTATATATATATATATAAAGCAAGGACCCAGGAGAAGAGAAAAGCATTGATATGCCCGAGCGAGTGTAACAGATCAGAGTATGATTACACTGCTATTGTATGACTCGGTGCTGATTGTAAACAACAAGCTAAGAATCGAGAAAATCAATCCAGTACTGCTATATATCGTTTCGTGGTACACAATCTTAGAACTCCAGCTGCAGCTCGCGGCAGGAGTTTTGACGAAAGGCTGACCAGAGGTCGCATGAATAGCCCTTGGTGGCGTCATGCAACATGCGATCTCCGGAGGTAAGCAGCCTACTGGCTCCCTGGATCCTGCAGCTATATGCGTGTAGACTTCGGCGCTGGACGGTAAGTTCATGTACGTTCTACACTCAACGTTCAAGTCCTAGTCGCACTAGGGCCATAGGCCCGAGGTCAGACCCGACCCAGAGGGCGCCGGCCTGGGCCTGGAGGAAGCTGTCGTCTTTACTTCAGTATACCCCTCTTCAAATTATACGGGCTATCAGCGCAACGTGCGAATGTGTTCTATCCTTTCTTGTAATCATAGAGTCACCGGCCGGCGAGTACTAGTTTAGTCTAGCTACTAGTAAATATTCTTCCCCTCAGAAGTTTACGAAGTCTTGAATTGCAAGGCGATCGGACGTCGAGAGTCGAGAGCCGCGGACATGGTATTTGTACCAGAGCAGTATGTACTGTGTAGTGAGGGTATGGGACACCCGCTGGTCAATCACGGATGCACAGGAGGCTATATAGGTATAGAGCGTTAGCTAATTATAGAGCACTGTCCGCTCCCTTTCGCTTCGGAGAACTACACAGTGAGTCGGCGAAGTGATATGTGGCCCAGGGTCCAATTCAACGTCTGCCCTTTGCGGTCCTAATCCCTCACATCAAATATGCATGGTGAGGCGAACAGAAGCCTCTTGGTCAGTGTTCCAGTCTTCTAGAAGCTCCGCACGCGTGATCAAGTCGTGCCGTTGGAGTCATCATGACTTCAAACGAGTAGTAGTACAGAGCACAGCCAGCGAGTAAGGATCAATTTGGGCTCGAAAACCCGAAGTTAAGTAAATTTATAGATAAAGACTTCGTTGCCGATGTAGAAGTCTCGAAGGGCACCAGCAACTAGCACACCCAAGAACGCTTTTATGGGCAGCCGAGATGCACACAGTGCTCAGTCAGGTTATACCCCTACACTGGACTTCGGAGAGCACTTAAACCCCTAATTCCAAGCCATACGCACGAGAGGCCTCTTCCTTGTATAGTCTGATGGTCCATGACATGATCTAGCCATATATGTTTTAAAGACAAAGGCAAGCGCTACGTTCATCCAAAGCTTCGTCTATAATCTTGCTTTGCTTTCTATGTACAATATTCCCAGATCGTATAGTTATTCATAGCTGCTCATCGTTATCAACGGTGGACGTCCGCTGGTTGTTTTGTTTCTGGGCCCAGCATTTTCTGAAGGCCTCCATCTGTGTGTCGTGTTAGTTCTCGTGCTCAATGGTGGGAAATGTATTGCTTGCGTAACAAGTAACTCACTTCCTTTGTGCATTGTCTCCAATCCCCAGTGTCAGCATGACACAATTGAAGCTTAAGATTTTCCTCTGTGTCTGTTAGTCCATGCTCAATTGCCTTTCACTGCGATCAGATCACCCAGTATGCCATATCTATACGCACCAGCACACCCTGTCTTGTTGATTCTTTGATCCCTAGGTCACAGTTAGAGTCTCATCGTATTACACATCTAACGGAAGATAGTACTCACCACTCATCCGGCTCGTCATCGTCTTCCTCCTCCTCCTCCGCAGCGGGTTGCTTCTTCGTGTTTTCAACTTCAGGCATGATTGATGACAAAGATCACTCAGACTGGGCCTTTGAGCTTCCAAATCGATCCAAGTGTGCTTGTACTATAACTCAATAGTGGGGCATGTGTCTGCGCAATTCTGCTGCTAAACGAGTTCGCGACACCCGGACACCAATACGTGCTGGTACACATTTTTGAAATTCACTTCAAGATCTACTAGACAACTCTTCTCTAATCACCATTTGTTGCACGAAGGCGACACACAAGACGACAAGATGAAGCTCGTCAGGTTTTTGATGAAGCTCACTAATGAGACCGTACAGGTGGAGCTGAAGAATGGCACAGTGGTACAGGGGACCATTGTCACGGTGTCACCTACAATGAACATAACACTCAAGAAAGTGAAGATGACACTACGCCATAGAGACCCAATCGCCGTGGACTTTATCAATATCAGGGGTAACAACGTACGCCAGGTTATCCTCCCGGATGCTATCAACTTGGACCTGTTGCTTCAGGACTCTGGTGCCCACACGGTGAATAATGGGAAGAAAAGAAAGGCCGAAAGCGAGGGGCAGAGTAATAAGAGGGTGAGAAGGGCCTTGTGATTGGACACACATTATGGTGAATCTGCAAGCCAGATGAGCAGACAGAAGTAGAAAGCCCTTCGGAAAGAGACGTTTACGATTGTTATCATGACCCAATACAGATGTACATTAGATACGATTGTTTACAGTTGTAGATCCATAGACTTGACATGGGACGTATATACAATCATCATAATCGCACCTCAACAACAACTCAGTCCTCTGACTTCTCCATATATGTCAGCTTCAGACCAATAAAGAACTCGTCATTCAACAACCGATCCACCACTTCATCAACGTGGCTCAACTTCCAAGAACCATGCTCATACAGCCGTAGCTTTCTGTAGTCTTCGAGGTATGGCCTTATCAGCTCAGAATCTCTGTAAACAATTCGTACGTATAACAGCCCCAGAAGCCTTAGGTATTTGAACCTCTCCTGTTGTATGTAAAACTCGATAACCTCACTATCTGGTGCCATTTGTATTAGCTTCACCAGTAGACAAATAAAGGGAAACGGCCGCCCAGACTGCTCAAAGGACCCAACACATGTGAGATCCACAGCTCTGTCCAGTATCGTAGCAGCATTTACATTGAAACAGAACTGCTTGTAATACAACGAGTCGAATACCCTTTCTCGTACAATCTTTTCAACTAGCAAAGTTGTGTTTACTCCATTGTAGGTGGCATGTGAAAGCTCTCGGTCGACAATGATTCCCTTATCCCGTGACATCTTAAGTTGTCTGTTTGGTCAATGGGATTCGATTGTAATGGAGAATTGAGCAAGATTGTGTGACATTATAGATTTGACAACACAAAGCCATTTTTTGCTTAATCTTATACAAGACACCAGCCATACTGTGGCTGGTGCGAGCGTTTCGCGAGAGCATGTGGCTGGTGAGATGTTGTCGAGATGAGACATGGTGGAATAACTTTCCATCAGCACAATCCAGTTCATTTATGATATGATATTCAGTGCCACAGAAGTTGTAGCTACATATTGAACTAAACTGGTCATATATTTCCTTACTTAAATCTAGAGAATTGGATTGCCCTAAGCGCTCCCTGCGCCTTCGATTCGCGAAACCGCATATCTCGATTCCACAACATCAGGACACCACCGAGTATATATATAGCGCAAATTTTTTTTCTCCACCATTAGCTTTTTTGCTTGTTGCTTTATAACCCCCCAAGGGTACTACTGCGCTCACCGGGCAAACTGAAGATGATCCAGCCAAAGGAGAAGTGTCTTTGATGACTGTTTATGTCTACAGTGAACCCCTGTGTAAGGTGCAGTGCAGTGTGCTCTGATTATATTTACTGTATGTGTCCTTTATTGAAAGCATTCCCCCCTCCTCCCAGAGAGACAATATCCAATTGATGATAACGTTGTTCCTTCTTTCCCAGTCCGACTTCGACCATGACGACATGGGAGGCTAACACGTCATTTTTCTCCGTGGGTTGTTCAAGCAACCTATACGGGTTCTCTGACTTTTTACTTGCCAGTAACTTAACACCTCTGATCCATATTATTTGTCCTAATTTTTTTTTTAGGGGGGGAGATGCTTCATAGAGTATGAAGCATGTTACTAACAGTTCATCACAGAGAGGACTAGTACGTGTTGTACGAATACTTCACGAGAACATTGACAAGACCAAAGTGATGAAATCTACCTTAACATTCGCAGTTTCCTCGGTAGCTTACAATTAGAACCCTTCTAGTAAGCCGGTGACCGCTTTATTTCCTTCCTTGGATGTCTGATTGGTCCTATATGTTTACTCGTACACATGTGTATAATCTTATGACAATATGTCAATGCAACTAATAAGCGTAGACCTGTGATAACTATACAACACCGAATGGCTTGGGGTCCCAATTAGTGCAATGCTCAAAGGTCTTGACGACCTCCTTGAGCTTCTGTGCGTCCAGCTTTCTCTTTTTGAGCTTCTCCAGGTCTCCAAGGATGTCATCTGTGTCATTGTACCTCTTGGTCTGAGTCTCGGTGATAATGCTCTTGATTATGGTAGCCTTGCTATCGATCTTGGTCAATAGCTCACTGGGAAGTCCTTGTGTGCTTAGACTCTTCAACAGTGCGAGGTGGAACTCATCTGGCTTCTTACCGAGAAGATCAATGATCCTTGATATGATGTTGTCATCGTAGAGTGAGACTTTATTAACCACCAACATTTGGCACCATTGTTTGGCTCTTTTCCACTCAGAATCCGAAGATAGTTTGGTATTACCCATACTTTTCAACTTGGAGTACTCGTAGCATTGTGTTAGCAGCGTATCGACTAATGACACGACAAACTCCTCTTCAAACGTCTTGATCATGGAGTTCATGAAAGGGTCATACAGAAGCTTCAACTGGTCAAACGTGTTCTTTGGGGAGGTGATGCGCTCCAAGAGCACTTCATAGCCCAATACCCACCACTCGTTGTCATGTGACAGCTTCTTCTGTATCGAATGCACACATGTCCAGTATTCTCGTCCAAGTTCTGTGGTATCACCCGGTTTGATGATCCTCTGGATGTCTTTCCTCCGTACTCTGCGGTACTGCTTCCATAGGTCCACTAGTTGCGCCCGTTCTGATGCCTCTGTCTCTTTCAGCTTCAATGTCTCATCCACGCCTGTATCGACACTTTCTTCAATATCTTTCCAGTAATGGTCAAACAACCACTCAATAGCGAATAGCACATACCGTTCACACATCTCCATACTTAGAAGCCCCTCGTGCGTGGCAGTGTGCCGAAGCTCAACGAAGACAAAGGGCAGGCCCAGTCTCTTGGCCAGTACCTGCATTGGAATGGCGTACTGGCTCTGTTGGCCGGGATCCAAGAGCCCATTGACGAATCGTACGAGTGCCATTGATACTGCCATTCTGATGGTGTCCTCTTGACTGGCACCATTACTTATCAAAATAAGCACCGAGAACATGTGTGCAGTGGACAGAAGCGTATGTGGTATCCTCGTTCTAGAAGCATAGAGGTGAACTCGTGCGATGGCTTTGGTAATATCATCAAGCTCTGCTGGTGAGAGATCCACAGACTGAGGCACCCTGTCGGTAGAAAAGAAGAGAGACCGCAGAAAAAGGAGGTCCCCCTTGTGTCTCCATGCAGTCAGCCTAGCATGTGAGCTCATTGCTGCTGTTTACTTGCCCCTTCACCAAGCTATAGAGGCAGAACGCATCTATTCTATAGGGGGGACCCGTTTTCTCTTCGCGGCTCGCTCCATCGCCATATCCCCGATACGGCATTTTCTGCTTTCTGATGTTTTGGATGTTTTCCTTGGGGTTGGGAACTCAGATCACGATCGCGATCGTCCAAAAAAACCCGCCAGCAAGACGGTCTTGGGGACAACAACAACAACATCCACAGCTGACAATTTCAAGCTCTACACTGCCGTCCACCCTCAATTGGCCAGAAAATTTTTATCGGCTACTCAGCGAGTCTGAACTTTGGCACAGTGTGACAGTTTTTTTTCTTGCGAATCACCATCCTTCATTGCACTTACACACGCACCGTTTGCCGTTGTTTCTCTCGACCACTTCACACATCAGACGTGCCATTTGGGACAGGTTGTCAACACTGCAAGCTCTGTTCAGAATCGTTTAAAATCCGCGCATCCACACCCTGAGATCTGAACATACACATTCATATCCTACACAATGGTGAAGCTCAACGAAATCCATAAGTCCGCCACGTTTGCCTGGTCCAACGAGTCAGTGCCAGTGTTGGCCACTGGTACCTCTGCCGGTGTCATTGACGAGGACTTTTCCTCCTCGTCCTCGCTCTCGTTCCACTCGCTCTATGACAAGGAGCAAATCCTCTCTGTGGATGCAGATGCAAAGTTCCACGACTTGGACTGGTCCAAGAACAACGCATTGCTTGCCGGTGCGCTCGAGAACGGCACTGTGCAGTTCTGGAACACCGAGAAGCTCCAATCTTCTCAAATCGTCACCGCCGCTGCCACGGGGACAAAGCACACAGGCGCTGTTAAGACACTCCAGTTCAGTCCTCTGAAGGAGAACATTTTGGTTTCCGGCGGTGCCAACAGCGAGATCTTCATCTGGGATACCACCAAGCTTTCCAACTTACAGCCAATGGCCCCAGGCTCCTCCATCACCGGTGCAGACACTGTCACTTGTCTTTCGTGGAACAAGATGTTCGATCACATTTTCGCCTCTGCTGGGTCCTCAGGCATGGCCTCAATCTGGGACTTGAAGGCCAAGAAGGAGGTGATGAACCTCAAATACAAGAGTCCCTCGGAGTCGGCTGCTACATTGTCCTCCGTTGTCTGGCATCCGACTCAGGGAACAAAGCTTGCTACTGCTTCAGAGTCTGACGGTGTGCCAGTGGTGCTCATCTGGGACTTGAGAAACTCCAACGCTCCACAGCACGTTCTCTCTGGTCACAAGAAGGGCGTGTTGTCTCTCGACTGGAACACATCGGACTCCAGTTTGCTTCTATCATGTGGCAAGGATACTACAACGATCCTGTGGAACCCAGAGTCCGGTGAGAAGCTTGCTCAGTACCCAACCACAGCTAACTGGGCTTTCAAGACCAGATTTGCCCCATCTGCTCCAGATGTGTTTGCTACTGCAAGCTTTGACAAAAAGGTCATCGTTCAGACTCTCCAGGACACATCTCCACCAGTGAGCAACAGAATCAACTCCACAACGGACAACGACTTCTTCAACCAGATCTCCACTACGGAGACACAGCAGCCAGAGTACTTTGTCCAGCAGGCACCAAAATGGTACGGTCGCCACTCCTCCGTGGCCTTTGGCTTCGGTGGTAAGGTCGTCACCGTTGCTAAGGATGGCGACAAGTCCTCTGAAGTTCAGGTCAAGAAGGCCCCATTGCCAGGCTCTGCCACGAACGACAAGCTTATCACTGCTTTGAACTCTGGTAACTTCCAGCCAATCATCGAGTCTCGTCTGGAGGATTCCTATGAGGATGTGAACAAGCATGACTGGGAGTTATTGAACGACTTAGACGGTACCTCTGATGTCTTTGAGAAGTTTGTTACCTTGAAGTTGTCTGAAGATGACGTCCCAGCTTCTAAAGAGGGCGAGTCCGGGTTCTTTGACAACTTGAACGAGCATCCAAAGTATGTACCATCTGGCGAGTTTGAGCTTGCTGACGAGTCCAAGGGTCTCGTTACTTGTCTCTTGACAAAGAAGTTGGCCAAGGCCATCGACCTCTCGTTGAAGGAGGACAAGCTTGTTGAGGCTTTGATTATCGCACTGAACGGTCCACAGGAGCTCAAGGACAAGGTGTCAAACTTTTACTTCAACAAATTCGCTGCCAACGACTCCGTTGCCCGTTTGTTGTACAGTGTCACATCGAACGACGTTTCCGATTTGGTTGAGAATGGTGACGTATCAAGCTGGAAGGAAATCGGCAGTGCTATCAAAACATATGCTTCTCCAGAAGCTGCCAAGGCACAGTTTTCCAAGTTGGGTGACAGAATCTTGACTGCCAATCCAGAGGCCAACCGTGCCGATGCGATCTTGTCTTACATCAACGCTTCTGCCCTAGACAAGGTTGCTGGGATCTGGAACTCTGAGATCAAGACTTTAGAACGAAAGATCCTCGAGTCCCAGAAGACCTCGGTGTATGATGCCCACTTTGCCTCGTTGTCTGAGTTCGTCGAGAAGTTCAGTGCCTACAGATCCACACTTCAATTGGATGCTCCAATTGCCGAGGGCAGTGCTACCTTGACTACGGTCTTGGAGTACATCAACATCATCTCCACCAACGGCCAGTTTGACCTTGCTCTCAAGTTCTTGAACTTGTTGCCAAGTGACGTCCCAGCTGTCAAGCTTGAGCAGGAGCGTATCGCCAAGGCTACCGCCATGGCAAAGACTGCTGCCACAGGAAGAGTTCCAGCCCAGGCCCCTGTTTCCCGCTATGGTAACCTTGCCCCAGGTATGACTGCTGCCCCAACTCCCGCCTACTCAGTGCCACAGATACAGACACAGATTCCGCCGGCCGTGCCATCGAACCCATACCTTCCAAATGCTTCTGTGCCAGCTGTGACACCAGCTGTCCCGGCCTACGGCTATCCAGGTCAGCTACAGGCTCCATTGTACGGCCAGCCAGTTGCTATTCCAGCTGGGGTTACAAACCCATACAAGCCAGTCGCATCCGTCGCACCAGTTGCTCAGTCTGCTGTCCCACTTGTTGTACCAAAGACACGCAAGAACGAGACAGATGGATGGAATGACTTACCATCTCACTTCCACCAACAACCAAGTCGCCGCTCAACTCCAGCCGCTGTTGCATCTCCTGTGATAAACGGTGCGCCTCCACCTCAAGGCTTGAGTCGTACCACATCGTTTGCTAGTGCTCCAACTGCGCCACCTCCACCAAGATCCGTGTCCAGATCTAGGAAGGCGGCTTCTCCAGAAGCCCAGACAGTGACACCACATGTGAACTCTCGCTACACTCCTCCATCACCACAGCCAAACATCACTGCTCTCAACAACGTTGCAGGTGTGAGTAATGGCTTTGCCCCACCAGCTAGCACCAACGGTGTGGTTCCATCCCCACGCAACCCATACGCCCCACCACAGGCTGGCCCAAGTGCCAATGTTCCACCTCCAGTGAACCCATACGCACCACAGCAGCAACAATTCCAACAGCCAGCTCCTAATGCCTATGCTCCACCGCAACAAGCCACCCCAGGATTTGGTGCTCCGCCTCCAGCTGGTGGTTTCCCAGGCGCTGTTCCACCACAGGGCCTTCCAAGATCTGTTGCTCCACCTCCAAAGGGCCCGGCTGCTCCTCCTAGGGGTCCAACTCGTGCTTCTACATCTCAAGCAGCCACTGCCGTGCTACAACAGCCCGAATCATCGGCTCCAGCACAGGAGAAGTACCCAGTAGGTGACCGTTCCCATATCCCAGATGAGAACAAGAAGATTTACAATGTTCTGGAACAGACTTTCAAGGCTGTCGCGGGTAATGTTCCACAGCAGTACCACAAGCAAGTTGTTGATACGGAGAAGAGATTGAACATCTTGTTCGACCATTTGAACAACCAGGATCTCCTGACAGGTCCAACGCTTGATCTGCTGAGCCAGTTGTCTGATGCTTTGGTTGCAAAGGACGTCGACACCGCAGCCGCTATCAATGGACAGATTTTGAACAACGCGGCTAATGAGCTCGGTCACTGGGCACCAGGTGTTAAGAGACTTGTGCAGTTCTGCGAGGCCACTGGTTTCTGATAAAAGTTGCATTACCATGGTTTATAAATTTGTGTTTTTGAATGAATTGATTTATTTGATCAGGGCTTTAGGCTTGAGGTTGGAACAGGTATACTATAGAGACTCTTCATTAGCGCTGCTTCTATGTGGCATATAGGGCGTGTTCGCGAGCTCGCAACTTCGCGAATTGTAATGAAAGAGCTGGGGCGGGATATACAATTGTATACATCTGACAACATATAGAGATCTGAGACTACACGGCGCTTCACTCATTAGCACCCTGTTTTCGAACTGCAGATGTCAGAAGGAGAAGTAGCGAATATTGCGGGTCTACCGCCAAGTGAAGACGGGCTTGGAAATAGCATGATCAAGGGGAATGAGCTTGAACACAACGAACAGCTGGATGGAAAGGCATCAATAGAAGATGAATGTGACAAGAGCGATACAGCGAGCGAGTCTTCTTCTTCTTTTGAGGAGGATGACGAGGAAGACGAAGATCCACCTACGCTGAAGTACACCCGTCTTTCACAGCTACCGAAGACGTTCTTCAACAAGGAACTCGTGTCAGCAATCGCCATCAACGAGCACTGTTTCTGCTTTGCGACATCATCAGGACTCTTACACATCACAGACACAGATCTGAATCCACTAGGAACAGTTCGAGCCCGCAAATCTCCGATCTTATCAGCACACTGCGATGGTCAACACGTTGCCGCCGCCTCCATGGATGGGACGGTTCTAATTGCCAGTCTTGCAGAGCTCCATAATGCCAGCTCCACCACGGCATATGATTTGAAGACGCCTATTTACTCGGTGGTGTTGAACAGAGACTACAAGAATACGAAGTCTTTCATCTATGGAACGAAATCGGGCAAAGTGGTGGTCAGTCATACCAATTGGCTCGGTACGAGGAGTGAGAAAGTCATCTCTGACGAGAACTGTGCCATTGTGAAGATGGAGATTATAGGGAGTGTATTGATATGGTTCAGTGATAACGGGATAACGTTCTGGGACCTTCGAACGGAGTCAGTCATCCATAGAATTGCGGTGCCGAAACAGATGGAGTACCCTGCTGAGCTCTGCTGGCCTCGAGCGTGTTTCCCGGAGCATGACAGAATGTTAGTTGGCTGGTGTAATCACATTTGGCTGATCAAGTGTGATGAGGGATCTGAAATATCACATGACAATAACTTCAAGTTGGGTTCTGCGATGAGCACATTCAGCAAGCCCATCGCTGAGGCTCATATCAGCGTGGAACTTTCGATGGAGATACCTGACAGAATCATTGCTGGTATTGGCTCATTGAAGGGTGATATCGTAGTTCTTTTGGTGAAATCTGCTGGTAAGATCATTGAGACACCAGAACTTAGCATTATAAACTCTGTGACACATGAAGAGACAAGTACTGATGAAATTGTATTGAGAGGATACGAACAGCTTCGGGTGAATGACTTACATTTGGGCCAATTTGTCGGATCTAAGCCTCGGTATTTCATTGTGTGCTCTACTGATGGGATCATTGCCGAGGAGTTTGATATGATCGGGAGATACCGTTGGTATATGGACAATGCCCGGTACTTACAAGCATGGGAGATGAGTGAGCACTTGATCAGTACGGAGGAACGTTGTAATCTTGGCATCAAACAGGTCCAAGTCTATCTTGACGAGGAGAACTGGCAGCAGGCTACTAATTTCTTACAACAAGTGCTGAGTAAAGGTGAACAGGGGCCATTCCTCATGGAGAAGTGGGAACAATGGTCGTGGATCTTTATTCATTCCAAGAAGATTGTTTACTTGGCATCGATATTACCAACTTGTGGCCCGGTGGAATTACCGCCGGATATCTATGACAGATGCTTGAAGTACTTCCTGGAGGAAGATGAAGAACAGTTCTTCCACTACATGGCATTCTGGGACCCTGTGTTCTATGATTACGAGCATATTCAACAACTGATGGAACAAAAACTTGAAATTGAAGCAAAATCTGAGATTCTTCGTCGTGCGCTAGCCAACTCGTATTTGAGAAGTGGATCTGTGATACAAGCTGCCAGGCATTTCATCTATCTCCAAGAAAAAAACACCATGACTTTTCTAGCTCAAAACCATCTCATTTCTTATTTCGTTGAACAGATCCCTGAGATCATCAAGTTTTCTATTTCTCAGAACGAGTTGAAAGAGGCACCAATGGATCTTCTATTGGAGAAGTTGGATAACATTCTGCAGATTTTGGTCGAACAGCGACATGAAATACTACCTGATAAGGCCACTTCGCTTCTTGATAAGTCAGATTTGCGTGTTGTCAGCTTCCTATATTTACAAAAGATCTCAGTTGTGGACCCATTTATGGCTGAACCATTTGAAACTGAGTTGATGATGCTTTGTGCAGAGTTTTCGCCTGTACAACTATTACCGTACCTGAAGAAGTTACAACATTACGACATAGAGAAAGTGTTAGAAATCACGAGGAAACAGTCTCTATATCCCGAACTTGTATATTTACTTGGTCGTGTTGGCAAGACTTCGGAAGCCATGTATTTAATCATTGACAAGCTGGATGATCCTGATATGGCCATTGAGTTTGCCAGAACACAGAACGAAGAGAAGCTTTGGGATATCTTCTTGGACAATGGACTCAAGAAGCCCAAGTTCATCAAATCGATATTACAACACACTGGTACGATATTCGATGGGTCTGTGTTGAAAAGGATCCCAGAGGGTGTCGAGATTGAGGGGCTCAAGGATTCATTAGAGAGAGTCATGAGGGAGAATGAGCTCATCAGGATCATCCATGAGGTGATTCTTCGGATAATTGATTCCGAAGGCCACGTGACAACCCAGGACCTTGATACATTGAGATGGAGAGGCCGTTTGGTTAATGTGGAGAAGTGGTTTGACACAATGAAGGTGTTGACCAATGGTGATGCTGTTGAATTGAATGAGAAAGTATAAATTTGATCAGGATATCTTTTGCATGGATACCAAAAATTTTATAACATGATATAGTTGAGGAAATTGATCCCTTTATATGACTACTATTGTGCATTAAATGCCTATATATCAAAGATCACAAGAAGCGCCTGGTAAGCGCAACATTGTACCGCGACTGTGTTTGTGCTGGTGAAATATTCCTGAAGCGATGGAGACTTTTACGTATAGTGAGATAAACCAACAGAAGGGAGAATAGACACGAGCAGAGATGGGTATTGTCGAGAAGATGTATGTTGTATCATTTGGCGTTTGAAGTGCTATTTTAAGTTAATTTACTAACACCCACCCTAGAGCGCAGATCAAGGAGGAGCTCTCCAGAACACAGAAGAATAAGGCCACAGAGTATCACATTGGTCTCTTGAAGGGTAAGCTCGCCCGTTACAGACAGCAGCTACTCGAGCCTGCCCCTGGGTCTTCGTCGTCTCCAGGTCAGGGTTTTGAGGTGCAGAAGTCCGGTGATGCGCGTGTTGTGCTGATTGGATTCCCTTCCGTTGGTAAGTCATCGTTCCTGTCGAAGATCACCAAGACCAAGTCCGAGATTGCCAGTTATTCCTTCACCACGCTGACCTCCGTGCCCGGTGTGCTGGAGTACCAGAATGCACGTATTCAGATTGTGGACCTGCCTGGTATCATTGACGGTGCCTCGGAGGGTAAAGGCCGTGGTCGCCAAGTCATTGCTACTGCAAAGACTGCTGATCTGATCTTGATCGTGCTGGATGCCACAAAAGGTGCCAACCAGAGAGAGATATTGGAGAGGGAGCTAGAGAGTGTTGGGATCAGACTAAATAGGGAGAAGCCGAACATTTACTTCAAGCAGAAGTCTTCGGGAGGCGTGAAGTTTTCATACACATCCCCACCAAAATATCTCAATGAGAAGATCGTACAGGGTATCCTGAGAGACTACAAAGTGCACAACGCTGATGTGCTTGTGAGGGATGAGGACTGCACGGTGGAGGATTTCATCGACGTGATCAATGAGTCTCACAGATCGTACATCAAGTGTCTGTACGTGTACAACAAGGTTGACGCTGTGTCGCTCGAAGAAGTGGACCGCATTGCCCGTGAGCCCAACACCGCTGTGATGAGTTGTGAGATGGACCTGGGAATCCAGGACGTGGTGGAGGAGATCTGGTACAAGCTCGACCTGTTGAAGCTGTTCACCAAGAGAAGAGGTGTTGCTGTAAACTTTGAAGACCCGATGGTGGTGAGAAACAACAGTTCTATCGAGGACGTGTGTAACGGCATCCACAGAGATTTCAAAAACTCGTTCAAGTACGCGTTGGTCTGGGGCAGCTCGACAAAGCACAACCCGCAAAAGTGCGGACTCAACCACATGGTGCACGATGAGGATGTCGTGTCGATTGTTGCGAAGTGAGCTACGGCATCAAAGTTACATGTTAGAATGTTATTTACAGGCTGTGTAGTGTAGTGTAGTGTAGTGTGTCAATGTATGGGATAGTCTCTCTATAGACTCACTTTTGGATACCGGCCTTCACGAGGAAGTCCTTGGCCTCGTTGATCTTGGTGGCGAGGTACGGCGAGCCGCCCTTGTCCGGGTGGTTCGCCAGCATGATCTTTCTGTGTGTATCCTTGAGCTTCTTCTTCGTCAGCGTGGACTCTCTAAGGTTGAGCACTTGGAGTGCTTCTTTTCTCGTCATCTTGGGACCAAATCCGCCCTTATGGAAGGCCTTTCCATTCACACCTGGCTGGTTCGACTTGAAGGCACCGGCGATGAAGTAAGCACACATGAAGCCACCGAACCCTGTGAGCCATGGGTGGTTGCCCATCGTCGTCAGCGCACTATCAAAGTAGTAATCCATCGAGCCCGGTTGAGGGCCCTGCTGATGCTGATGCTGTTGGGCCTCCTGTGGGCTCTCAAGAATCAGCTGCTGTGGGAGGTTCTGCTCTCCTGGCACCGGTAATGTCGGGATGTCGATTGTCTGGGCCATCTTTGGGAGGGGGAGGCGGAACGCTTATTTGTGTAGTTTGTACTAATAACCGTGTTGATGAAGGTTCATGGAAAGTCAGAGATCTCTGATGATGATGTGAAGAGCGAACTGCTCTCGCGAATGGAGGGGGTAGAAGAAAAAAGAAAATTTAATGCTCTGATCGGGAAGCTGCCCCACTAGGGCAATAAGCGCGATCGAGTATCAAGAAATTTTTCTATGGGATGCATCTCATCTTTGAGGAGCTCATCTCCATAGGGAAGGAGCCACTGGACTTTTGCAAAAAAAAACACACCCCAGCACCCACCCACACAATGAGAGTTTACCAGTGTCACTTCTGCTCGAGTCCCGTGTACCCTGGCCATGGTATCATGTTCGTGCGTAACGACGCGAAGGAGTTCCGCTTCTGTCGGTCCAAGTGTCACAAGGCCTTTAAGCAGAGACGTAACCCAAGAAAGTTGAGATGGACTAAGGCATTCCGTAAGGCTGCTGGCAAGGAGCTTGCCGTCGACTCTACATTGACTTTCGCTGCCAGAAGAAACGTCCCAGTTAGATACAACAGAGATTTGGTGCAGACCACGTTGAAGGCAATGGCCCGTGTCGAGGAGATTAGACAGAAACGTGAGCGTGCCTTCTACAAGAACAGAATGAAGGGTAACAAGGACAGACAGCTTGCTCTGGACAAGAAGCTCGTGGAGTCGAACCCAGAGCTTTTGAGAATGAGAGATGTGGAGCTGGCCAAGCAGGCTGCTAAGGAGGAGGCTCGTGCTCAGAGAGAACAAGAGGCACAAGAGGAAGAAGTTGACATCGAGAGCGAAGACGAGGAGATGGACATCGAATCCGAATCCGAATCCGAGTCCGAGGCAGAGGCAGAGCAGGTCAAGCAGAAGGTGCTGCTCAAGAACAAGAAGCGTTCTGCCAAGCGTGTGTTCTAAGAGCACTCGGTTTACTTCATACACATCACTATTACAAAATTTGCATTCGTTTCACACTTCTTTTATCGCTCTTTGAGTTCCTCTTCTTTTTTGGTCTTTGCGTTGTTCCAAAACATTGTACACTACATCATACCGTATATAACTAATTATATGAATCAGCACTGTTTGTAAAGTTTTATAGTTTATTCCTCGGGTTGTACATCTGGTAGTAATTTGGTCTTCATGATAGCAGCATTGGGAAGTTTCTTGAAAACGGCAACAAACCCACCACCAACTAACCTGGTACCGACTTTTGGTCTACAAACCACTGCTTCCTCTCCAGTATTTCTCACAACGGTGTATCGTGTATCCCAGTCTTGTAACCCACCACCGACACCTGGTAGTAATTGAACGGTTCTTATATGTGTTAACTTAATCTCACCTTGGCTCTGCTTAATGGCCTTGATAACGTCAATCACTTGGTTCACAGAGGGACAAAAGATGACTAGTGGTGAATCCTGTTTCAAGTTATCAGCAATGGCCTTAATGTTAGGTGCCATATCTGGAAGATCAAGAAAGGCACCACTGAGAAAGCCTTCATCTTTATGTTCTGGATCAAGTTGTTTCCAAGTTTCAGCAGTTTCTGATTCAAGCCATTCTTGTGGTGACTGTGCCAAATGGAACTCAACATCATCTTTATATACGCCTCTGCGATAATTTCCTATTGTTCTCTTACCAACATTAGAATGAGATTCATTTTTATCAATTGAATGCAATACTGCACCTCTAATCCCATGTGTATCTTTATAACAGTTTGCAGAGTGTAATTTGGAACAGATTGCCAATGTAAGAGATCCATGTCCTGTTCCTGCTTCAAAGAACTGTAATGGACTTTTGGTTGGCTTTTTGGTAATATCCAAATCTGGATAGTCAATATGTAAATCAGCTAATGATACAATAGCTTGGGCATCAAATGGATAAATCGGTTGAGCACCTCTTTTGGATAAGTTAATATAGTCTTCAGTTGATGCATGAGTCACAATATATGAGTTCCCATCTTCATTCGAAGGTACGATTGATCTTGATTTTAATCCAAAAAGATGATCATGACTAATGTATTGTCCACCTTGAATGTTGGTCTTTGCACCTTCCTTGAGTGGTTCCGAAAGCCAGAAGCGGTCACTTCGTACAACGGAACGAATCAATACGGTATCACCCTGTCTGAAAGATGAAAGAAAACGCCTACCGAGGAGTCTCATTATATTAGTTTCACCCGTATATGAGATGAACAGTTTTTAATGAGACATTTCCTCCAAAGTAGTTTTTTTTTTTTTTTGTTTTTTTTTATAATTCTATTTCCTTTCTTACCCACAGCTAGATCAAAACAAAGCAAGTGACATATATCCATATAATTCTTCTTTTTTTTTCAAATTGAGGAACGATTTAAGGGCCAATGTATTTTCCACGATGAGTTCCATGGTAACAGACATTGCAAAGATTCAAAACCATCATAAAGAGAACTTTGTAGAGATGGTACGTGTGATCGGCACAGTACTGGATTATGATCCATTGAATGCTCGAATCGTTATAAGGTCTTTGAATACGCTTTCGAAATCTTCAGAGACAGTGGTATTAACAATGGATGATGAACTGTTGGTCTCAGATCCTCAGTTGTGCTATGTCGGTACAGTGGTGGATGTACGTGGGCTCTATAATGGTACCAGTGTGCGTATTCTAGGAATTGATGTTGTTGACATTGAACTAAGCTCTAAGGATTGTAAATCACTCCAGTATATGGCACGTCTAAAGGAGAACCCCTTATAGTATGTTGTGTATGCATATATATATATATATATATATATATATATATATTATATAGGTCAAGTATCTAAGGGAAGAGGCTATAAATCTTAGCAACAAGACACACATATATAAATTGCTTTGATATTTCACTATGAAATATTTTATATGTAGCAACTGCTGCAATGCGCACCAGCTGTAATATCTTTATATAGCTCTCTAACTGCAGAAAAATCTTAGCCGGTGCCCGATTGAACCCTACATATATATATATTTTGCCCCTCAAATTCTTGTGTGCCCACAGGTTGCGGTTTGATTGACCTGCATATATATAAATATATAGCGCGTATAATTTATCAGGATGTGTCAAGAAAGGGGATGGGGAGATTACAAAAAGGGAGAACATGAGATAGAAGAAGTTAGTTGAATAATCATCAAATTTCATAAATAGGAGATAATTAAATGGTCCCTCATTTTTGATATCAGCCGTTAAATGACGCCCTTTTTGCGCCTCTCCACCCTTGTGTGTGGCCCACCGCAAGTTTGCTGTTTTAGGCGTGCGCCTTTAGCCCGTCCCCCGGACCTGCCAAAATTACATGTAGGGGCGGGAGATGGGTGACGATTGCTACGATAGAGATCACTCCATAAAATCCCATCGTTTCCCACTTACGCCACCTTTCGGTATTAATCTTTTCTCAAAACACATATAAATACAAAAAACATAGTTTTATGACAATGAGGTGAGTGCCATTACGGTGTAACTATGAGTCTATGAAAGAGAGAGACAGAGAGACAGACTAACAATCATACACAGTTACGCAGAAGCTGCCGCTGAGGCCAAGAACGCCACTGAGAAGGATATCAGCAAGGTCAGCTCCGAGGCCCAGAAGAAGGCCAACAGTTCTTCTAAGGATGCTGATCAGGCCGTGGACGACCTCAAGTCCGCTGCGCTGGATGCTAAGGACAAGGCCGCAAAGAAGGCTAAGGAGATTGGCTCCGACCTCAAGAAGGCGGAGAAGGAGGCTGCAGACAAGATCAAGAAAGAGTACAATGAGAACAAGGGCCCCGTCATAGACTTTTTCAAGAAGATCTCCGCAAAGATCTCGGAGGCCACGAGCTATGTGGTGGCATCCACCCAGAGCGCCTCCGCCACCGCTTCAGAAGAGTTGAAGAACCCAGTTGTTGCCACACAAACCGTGGTCACGGTCGGTGCTCTTGCTGGGCTGGCATACGGGATCTCTGAGCGTGCCAGAATCTTTAGATTCAAGTCAGACAATGAGATTACTGCCATCTTGGCTGGTCTTGCTGGTCTCGTGGTGCTGGATGGCTTCCTCTTTAAGACATACTACCCAAAGTATGACAAGAAGAAGTACCTCAAGTGAGTTGAGTTGTATTTTGCCCACAATGTCACCACCACAATTATATATACATATACCATATCAATAAGCACAAGATATAAACACAGCTAATCCAAAGGGAGAGAGAGGAAGTTGCTTACCATCTTGTGCCATGTCACAATCATGACAGATGTATAAACACAACTGCATCAACATTTCAACTTGTTTTTCCACACGTTCGTCTTGCGTTGCCCTCTCCTTTTTCCCCCATCCAGTTGATCATATTTTAACCTTTGACTATTTCATTTCTATCGATACAAGACTACCGACTTGTACTTGCTCAATTCATGGTGTAGTATACTCAATAAATCATAAACATGATCTCCAAATTCCAGTATACACGCACGCGATAAGAGCAACTCACACCGCTGCAGCTTTGGTTATCTCCGAACGGTGTCAAAATATGCCCTAAAGGACACCACGTGACTACTCCTGCTTTCGCGCCCGCGGCCCTACACAGAAACATCCAAACATCGCGCTGCACTCAAATCAAATGGTGAAGATTTCGCGATCCCTCACAAATGAGACAGGTGCGCGGTGAGCCCTCAGTGAAAAAAAAAAAAGAGCTCCCACTATCAACACATTGCGTAAACACATAGATTTGAAAGAATCACGTTTCGTCGATTGAAAGTTACCTCCATCAACTTTCCGTGCCCCATTCCGACGTACTAAAAAAAAACAAAACAAAAAAATGTCTGCTCCAGCTGCTCCAGAGGCTCCAAAGAGAGGAGGTTTCGGTGGTCGTAACAGAGGCCGTCAGGACAGAAGAGGTGGCCGTAGAGACGGTGAGGAGAAGGGTTGGGTCCCAGTCACCAAACTCGGTAGACTTGTGAAGGCCGGTAAGATCTCCACCATTGAGGAGATCTTCCTCCACTCCCTCCCAGTGAAGGAGTTCCAGATCATTGACCAGTTGCTCCCAGACTTGAAGGATGAGGTTATGAAGATCAAGCCAGTCCAGAAGCAGACCAGAGCCGGTCAGAGAACCAGATTCAAAGCTGTTGTTGTCATTGGTGACTCCAACGGTCACGTTGGTCTCGGTATCAAGACCGCTAAGGAGGTTGCCACTGCCATCAGAGCTGCCATCATCATTGCCAAGCTCTCCATCATCCCAATCAGAAGAGGCTACTGGGGTACCAACTTGGGTGCTCCACACACCGTTTGTGCTAAGATGACCGGTAAGTCTGGTTCTGTCTCTGTCAGATTGATCCCAGCCCCAAGAGGTAAGGAGATTGTCGCTTCCCCAGCTGTCAAGAAGCTCTTGCAGTTGGCTGGTGTTGAGGACTGTTACACCTCCTCTTCCGGTTCTACCAGAACCTTGGAGAACACCGTCAAGGCTGCTTTCGTTGCTATTGCCAACACCTACGGTTTCCTCACTCCAAACTTGTGGGCCGACCAGCCATTGCCAATCTCCCCAATGGATGTCTACGCCGACGAGGCTGCTGCTTCCAAGAAGGCTTACTAAGTTATCCACTTTGGTGTTTTAATATAAATTGTAATGTCTTTTGAGAAGTATGAACATGTAAAGTAGTCTAAAGTATTGATCTACATACAAAATTAAAAACAACAGTAGAGACCCCTTTCACCAGGGCCAGTCGGAAACAGTCGTCAGATGAAAACATACTATACACATTAGGATAATAACATATTAAGATGCCTCCTTGATCCAAACAGGTTCAGCCTTCTTGTGGTGGAGCCTGCTCTAGCACCTGGTCATCAGGAACTGCAAACTGTCTCTCGTCGGTCTTTGTCCAAGTCATAGACTTTACAGGAGCCACAGCAGACTTGCCATTTGGATGCTGGAAGAGACAATGTGGGTTCTTACAGCCCTCATTGAAACGGCACACCTCGTTGATAGGATGAGAGAAGAAACAATCGATTCTGGTGCAGTTTGCACCATCACGACACATTGTCTTCGAGGTGGCATGACGGAATTTGCAATAACGGTTTGTGCAGTTTGAGCCGAACTTACACGGATCCAAGGACTTCTCGATGGTTGGCTTTGGCTGGGATAATAACTTGACCTCTTTGATCTTTGACAGCGAAGAGTGCGCCTTTGGACACCCAGGGTTCTGACATTGTAAGTTCTCCACACACCACTCAAATGTGGTGACCTTGGCATCTTCGGACGCTGGTGTCGGGTGGCCAAATGGACACTGCTGATTGGTACAGAGTACACCGAACTTACATAACGTGATACCGGACTTGTTTTGAACAAACTGTAGTCTCTTCTCATTGAACTCCTTCTTCGTGTGTTCCAACTCGGCCATCAACGCCTGGTCCTCCGTAGGATGCAAGAAGTTACAAGTACCCGGTGCGTTCGGGCATGCGCCGCTGAGGAAGTTGAAGCATGGCTTTGTAGGATGAGCATACTGACAATCTCTGTTGTGACAGTGTGGAAACAGCTGACAACGGCCTTTCTTCTTGATCTGGCCTCTAGAGTTCACAAACGTGTCGGAGCCTGCAGAACTAGACATGTCCAATGCTCTCTGAAGGGCATTCTCGCTTCTCATGGCAAATGACTTTGATCCGTTGGCAAACTTTCCACCTCGGCCGTTCTTGTGGACACCGTTCACGGCTCTGACATAGGCAGCTGGCATGGTAGGTATCGACACGACCCCGCTCGCATCATCTGACACTATGCTGTCTGTGCTATCCACCTGTGTTTGCGGTTGTGTCTGCTGTGGTTGTGGAGTAGATGTTTGTGGCTGTTGCGTAGGAGCGGAGTTCTGGCCCTGCTGGTAGTCCTCGAGGGCCTTGTAAGCGCTCTGCACAACACTCGTGAGAGCATCGGATGTAAAGATCGAGCTGAGCTCTGTGTGTGCCTGCTCTGGTGTTCTTCCGTTGTTCACAAGCAAGACGAGGTACTCAGCGACATCGGTGGCGTCCTCCGCAAGGTCTGGAATCTGTTTCACCTGCTGTTCAACGAATTTCTCGAGCTCCTTCTGGACTTCCTGCTTCAATGCTGTGCTCATTATAGCAAATTAAACTTCCTTAGCAAATGTTACGGAGCTTTTGCAAGGGTTAATCTTAATGCTTAATGATCAGCCCTTTGTTTATGCCATCTTCTATCAATTCTCAACTCCGAACATTTTTTTCCACGATCGCGATGGCTGAAATATGCGTACGGTGTCCGGGTGTCCAATAAGCCATAATGTAAACAAAAGCATCTGGAATTACATTTCGATATCAAGGGTTAACAAAGACCGTGGACTTCGATCACGTGGGGTGTGTTGGACTGGCAGCTGCGGTTGAGATTGGGCGATGGAAACAGAGCCTGTGTACGGTGCCACATCCGGCAACACGCCGCCTTCGCAGAAGCAGAGGCCAGACTTATTGCAACGATTCCAATCTTTCAACAGCATCGATAGCAGGGACAATTTCAACTTCATGGACTCTGTGAAGGGTCTACCGGGAAGGCTCGTACGCAGAGGCTCCGTGATTGTGGCGGAGACCGGGGAGAGGCGCAGGGGGCTCGGGAGACATGCGGAAACCTTCAGCAGCATAGATGAGGATGACTTGGAGAGACAACCATTAATCGGATCACCTACGATCCCACCAACGACAAAGGAAAGACTGGAGCTTTTGTATGGTAATACCAGAGAATGGATTATCAAGAACAAGTATCATAGCGTGCTGAAGTGCTCAATTGCGTACCTTCTGGCGTCACTGGTAGTGTACTGGACACCGCTGTCCAACTTACTGGGGAAGAGTGACAGCAAGCACGTTGTGGCCACCGTTGCCGTGTATTTCCATCCTTCGAGGACATTTGGGTCGATGCATCAAGCACTGATATTTGTTACACTGTCGCTTATATTCAGTTTCTCGGTGTCTTTGCTTTCAACAGGTGTTGCAAGTGCGGTATATCGTTCTGGTCACCCAAATGTCAGTGCATTCATTAACCTGATGGTGGCTTCCATTTCGCTGGGGTTCATCTCATATATGAAGCAGATGATCAACCACCCCACATTCAATGTCGCATGCTCGCTGGCTGCGATTACCATAATCTCTGCCATTGTGAAGGAAGGTGCGATGGATACTGATAGCATTCCATTCTCTAAGCTCATATCCATCTTCCAGATCGTGATCCTTGGGTGTTCAATCTCTGTTGTCATCTGCTATGTGATAATGCCATCTTCCGCAGTGAAAAAGCTCAAGAGAGACCTGAATGAGAGCTGCTCGTTGATGTCGGAGTACTTATCACTCATTGAGCAATCGTTCATCAATAACAGAAACACCCTAGCAGACGACAATATCCTTCAACTCAACAGAAAGATCAAGAAGAACGCCAATACGCTTAAAAGCGGTTTGGAAGAAGCCAAGTACGAACTTCTGCTTGCGGGCAAGTACGAAGAGTACCGAGCATTCCAAAAGATTGTTCAATCCGTTCAATTCATGAAATCTCAACTCGGTGGACTCAAAGGGTCAGCTGATATGCAATGGGAAACCTTACACGAGGACAAGCAAAGCTCCCAGAGGTTGGGTTCAGAGTCTATTCATACGCTGGAGAGCGATGATGGTACATTACTGGGAAGACCGCCACTGCCGATTTCAGAGTCCGTGTTAACACTTGATGAGAGGGCCGCGCTTAATTCGAAGCAGTTGTTCGATCTATTCATCTATTACCTCGGCCCGTCGCTTAAGTCGTTTTCATACACCATAAGAGGCGTGCTTGATGGTATGCCGTTTGAAGAAGACGATGGATACTCTGCCAAACTGACGCATCACTACAGCAACAGTCTGAGACTAGCATCGGAGTTGTTCCAGGCTAAATACGAGAGAGCCATTACTAAGTTATACAGCCAGAGTATCTTCCAGATGACGACGACTCCGCTGGAGACAAAGATTGATGAAGAAGAGGTTGCTGCTAGTTGTGGCAACTTTGCCTCTGTGTTGTCGCAGTACTCCAAGGAACTGGGCCATTTTGTGGAACTGTTGACCGACTTCTCTGATATCATGGAGGCCCAACCAAGATCATGGGCATGGTTAATGTTTTGGAGAAGAACATCAAGAGAGTCAGTTACAAGGTCACCCCTCGGACTGGATTACGCTTTGGAGAACTTGAATGCCGAACTTCAGAAACGTACAGACACCACTGACCAGCGTGGCACCTTTGGTTACAGACTTTGGGAATTCTTCAGTTTCTTCAGACGCGTCGAGGTGCAGTTTGGTATCAGAGTAGGTATTGGCTCGTTTGTGCTTGCATCCTTGGCATTCCTTCCAGAGACTAAACAGGTATTTATGGAATGGAGAGGCGAGTGGGCGCTCGTTACGTTCTCTATCATCATGAACAAATCTCTTGGTGGTACCACAATGACTGTGTACTGGAGACTCATTGGTACTTTCCTCGGTGCATTTGGTGCGTTCTTCATTTGGACTCTATCTGATGGTAACCCTGTGGTGTTATGCTTCATCGGCTGGTTGATTTCTCTGTATTCGTTCGATATCATTTTGAACTGGACCGATGTGAATGCCTTTGGAAGATTCATTCTGCTGACGTATAACATTACAGCTTTGTACAGTTACAACACGACACGCTCCGATGATCTCGAAGAAGGTGACGATACTGATCCTATAATCTTTGATATTGCCATTCATAGGTTCCTGGGTATCACTGCTGGTATTATCTGGGCACTGGTTATGACGATTAGTTTTCTTCCACTGACAGCACGCAATCGTCTTAAGCGTGGTCTCTCTGTGTTATGGCTGAGATTGGGTATCATTTGGAACACCGACCCATTGGAACACCACGGGGACGAGCTAGTCGGGTTGGCAGACCAGAGTGGTGTTGTACACATCATGAACGAGCTCGGGCTAGCTTTGAAACAGGCGCCAAAGGAGACACGACTCAAGGGGAAGTTCAGAGAGGATATCTACAAGAGACTTCTGGAGTCCACGGAGAAGATCATTGATGCTTTCCAAAACATGAACACAATGCTTATGGTCGACGCAAAACTCAACGAAAACGAACTGAGAGTGCTGGAATTCACAGAATCAGAGAGAGATGAACTGCAAAACAGAGTATTTTTAATCTTCTACATGATATCGTCATCTATCATCTTGGGGATTCCACTGCCGTCTAAACCTGCATCTTCAGAGCACTCGAGGGACCGCATTATGGTGAAATTGGGCCAGATGAGACAACAAGGTGGCTTGGAGAATGAAGACTACGTCCTATTGTATTCTTACATCCTGGTATCCAACGTCATTGTCAAGGAGCTGAACAGAATCATCGTTTGCCTCGGTGACTTATACGGTCTTGTGGATGAGGAAACATTCGAGATCTAGTACTAATACTTTAATTCATACGCATATAATAATAATAATAATTACACTCTATCAATTCGTTCATATATCATCTGTATTGCATCCGGTGCTTGGGCTCGATCTCTATTTCTGGCCCAGGTAGTTATCAATTGCGCTTATGAATCTCTGACTAGAGATCTTAGCCCCTGGCTTGAATTCCACGGGCGACATTGGGTTCTTCACGATGTGTTCGACGTAGATTTGAGAGTAAACTGTCTTTAGCACTTCTTGAAGGTTTGTTGTGAGGGTATCACTAATAATACAGAATCGTAGCCCCGAGGCGGATTCATAGAAATGTGCTCTGTACTTTGCCGTGGAAAACGATGTCATGGCATTTTTCGACTCCAGAGTGTCCCCGAGTTTCTCAGCGATGTTTCGCAAGGAGAACAGTGCACCAAAGAGCAGTTTAGCGTTGTCTTCATTGCTCTTGGAGTTTATTGTCCCGCTCTGTGTGGTCGAGTCTGTAGGGTTAAGTACCTGTGTCCACTCTCTGTTGTAGATGCAATTGCCTGCGCCTGTTAGTTTGCTGCATTCTTCTAAAAAAAAATGAAAACAGTGGAGACTCACAGTGCCTGTCAAAGATCCAGAAGGAATATATCGTCATCTTTTGTGACTTGAATAGGGAATCTAATGAGCCAAACAGGTGAGAAGGGATCGAAACTTGGTGATATATATGCCCCAGTTGATCTTTCCCCTCGAAATGTCCGGGTGTATTGCTTACATAATTTCTACTATACTAGCTAAGAACTCCAGCCAGATCCCGCGGCTTTGGTACTCCTCCGTTTCTCCACAGTTTCTCGTATATACAATCTGAAAGGCCAGCCATTTCTTTATATCCTTGTTGCTGATATGTTCCACAATTTCATCTTAATGGCCGAGAAGAGAGCTACATTGGTTGCGGGCCACTTGCGCAAACAGTGCTACTCCACAGTTCAGAGTGGAGCCAAATACACCAATGAGTTCAAGACGTATTGTAAACTGCCCAATGGAGAGCTGGGGTCCTTTTTCCATGACATTCCAGCAAACATCAACTCGGAAAAGAAGACGGTGAACGTACTGATTGAGATTCCACGCTGGTCGAATGCCAAATTTGAGATCAACAAAGAGCTTCCATTCAACCCTATCACACAGGACACCAAGAAGGGTAAACTAAGGTTTGTGAAGAACCTGTTCCCTTACAAGGGGTACATGCACAACTACGGTGCCATTCCACAGACATGGGACGACCCAACTGTTGCAGATGTGGAAACGGGCTTCAAGGGTGACAATGATCCTATTGATGTTTGTGAGATTGGCTCTAGAGTAGCAAAGACCGGTGATGTCATTGAGGCCAAGGTATTGGGTTGCCTTGCGCTCATTGATGATGGTGAGTTAGATTGGAAGGTTATTGCCATTGACACACAGGACGAGCTTGCATCACAACTGCATGATATTCAAGACGTTAGAGAGAAATGCCCCGGTCTGTTAGAAGGAACACTAAAATGGTTCAGAGACTACAAAGTACCAGACGGGAAGCCACGGAATGAGTTTGGACACAACTCACAGTTCCTCAATGCTCAGAAGGCCATTGAAGTCATTCAACACTCGAATGACTCATGGAAGAAGCTCGCCCAGGGCCAGGCTCAGATGGAGAAGGTGCCACAGATCCAGAATGCTACGCTGAATGGAACCCCTGCGCATAAGCCACGGCCTATCGCCGAGATTGTCAAGGCTCCGGCACTCCCAGATGCTGAGATTCCTGCTGAAGTGCAGAAAATCTACTTCGTCTAACTTCCATTCCACAACGGTGTATAAATTCTGTGTAAATAGATCGACTCGATATAGTTAATCCTTCTCCATCGTTTTAAAACTCCAATTCCGGCCGAACTTGACCCTCGTAATTCACTCGAATCGCATAGAGGGCGAAAACTTTGGAAAAACGTAAACAAACAACAAACCCATCGGCCTGGTTGTCGATCTCTCCGGTTTAGAAGACAATAGAAGGGCCAATCACTCGCTCAAGTCCCACAGGATGACCGTCAGTGACTTAAATAGGCTGTCAAAGGGATCACAGCCGAGTTGTTCGAGCATTAAATGGTATGTCTATTCCTAGACTTTCAGACTTCCCTTTCTTTCAGTATGCTAACAACTACACAGGACGTTCGAGCGTGCGCTAAGTGCACTCAAGGCACCAGAGGACACACAGAGACTGGAATCACTGGAGACGTTCCTTATTCATAATAAACCTCTGTTAGCGGATCCAACAGCGTTCCAGAGGCATAAGGAAACACCACTACCCACTACTGATGAGTTCACCGTTCGTGGGAGTCAATTCAAAAGCTCTGAGCGCACTAGAAAGGCGGCAGGAGACATCGCCGAGCTACTCAATATGAGTCATACTGAAGTGCTGCGTGTGGTTTCGGAGATTACTCTGCGTGCCCCAGAGCATGGATCACCTACAGACAAGAAGACGGGCGACGAGAAGGGGATCACAGAAGAACAGACACATAAGAACTACGTGTTTGGCGTGCTGAAAGACAGAAGAACTGTACTAGAATTGACGAGGTTCATTGTCGGCCATGATTCGATTTCCGCGCTAAGCGGTAGGATCTCAGGGGATATCTTGGAAGACGCTCAGTACATCAACAATGTTTTGTCTCTATTGGAGTCTGTCACCAATGACATCACAAAGACACAGAGCTCATTATGGGACTCTGTGGTGCCTGAGTTGGCTGCCACAGTGGTGGAGATCCTGAAGACACTCGTGACGCTACTCATCAAGGTGGCCACCACAGGCGCTAACGTCGTTAAGTGGTTTCAATTCATGAAGTCCGTGTCTTTCTTCACATCGTTGCCGAGCACCGTGGATGAAGGACTGTATAAGGAAATCCAGTCCTTGACCTCGATTGTCTGTTTGCTCTTCTTTGGACTGAACACTAAGGATGACATCTTTGACCCAACTGCTCCATTCGTATCTCAGCCCACCGCAGTGAGAGCAATCCATGATGTGCTTTCATCCGCACCCTTGAACTCTTTGGCTCTCTATGCCTGGTCCGTGGTAGTCTATTCGCTTCCAGAGCAGATATTGGGCCAGACTTTCACAGATGATGAGAATGTAGAGCAGATTTGTCATGCTTTTGCCACGAGATCCGGAGAGATGGACGTCTTTCAGGAGATTGAACACATTCATCAAGTACTGTCATATGACTCACTATACTCTGCCATCCTTGCATCTTTCCTGATTTGCACCGTGCCATCGATTCAACTGACTGAGAAAACATCTATGACGTACAACAGGATCCTTAGAGATGCACCAAACACTTTCATTGAGAAGTTCTTCACCAATCCAAACACAGAGAGACTCATGGCATTGACTAGGGCCAAATTCCCATACGTACTGTCCCCATATCTTAGATTGTTATCAATCAATGGTGCTTACGCGCATGACAAGCTTTCTTCAATGGCTACTTATATGTCTGTGCTGCCGAATAGCAGTATGGACTATGAGATTGACTCTGAGGCTGACACAATCAGGCTGACAGATGGCTTGTTGGTCAAGCCACCGTTCGAACAAAACCCGGACGTGCTGATGCTGCTACCACCACAAACCAAGGGAAGACTTCTCCCAACATCAGACCAGAATACTGAGGCGGTGATCTTTCAGCATAACTACAATGGTTGGTCGTTGCTCGGTCGTATCCTTCAAAACATTGTGGGTGACGACGCACAGGAAGACTTGCTGACGTGTATCTTGGAGTTAGTCACAAACACGCTATTTGCCTCTGACGTTGACACCACTTCTGATATTCTAGAAAGCTTGAGTGCCTTCTTGGACGACTCCGATGTGTTGGATGTCTTGTTGAAGATGTTCGAGCAGAGCCTCCACAAGCGAAACGTTGCTTGCTTGACCCAGCTTACCACGTTGCTGATCGCCCTGGTTCCTACGTACCCACAGATCGTATGGACGCATCTCGTCCGCTCAGACTTGCTAGAGCATAATGGAAGAGGTGGGCTCATTTCCACCATCTTGGGCAGTGTTGAGACCGTAACCTCCACTTATGGTTTCACCATTACCGCTCTAAAGCTTTTTAATGAGCTTGTGGTTGACTGCCTCTCACACCCAGAAGATGAACTCTATCCTCACAAGGCGGAGGTCATCTCGAAGCTCACGAACTTTGCTGCACAGGTATTTGAGAGTTTCATGTACTGGAGCTTCAAAGAGCCTCAGCAGAAGTTTGAGATTGCTGCACTGGTACTGGATACATTCTCAAAGATCTTGTTTGGTGTTTATTGTGTCGATCCAAGCGCTAGTCCCATAAAGAAGGTTACCAAAGTGCTCGCCACGTCTGCCAAGAGAGTGCTGTCTTCATTCACTGTGTCACTGCCAGATGTAAGAATCACGGCTCCTATTTTGGCTGCTGTGGATGCCACTGCTGCCACCCCAACAAACTTTGCATCAACCAGCCGTGCTGGCATTGCTTTCTCTCTATATGCTAGAAGCTCTCTCCAGTTCTCCAAGCTTGTGATTTCCATCAGATCCTCCATTGGTGAGGCCCCCTCCACTTTGGAAAGCTCGCTGTTCGTAAAGTCTCCAGAGCTGATCACAATCTATGGAAAAGTACACACGCTGAGAACTGAAGTTCTTCAGCTCCTGACACAGCTTGTCAGTGCCCATTGGCCAACAGGCTCGCCATCGCTCATCTCCCACTTGGGTGATCACTATACGAGCATGCTGCTAGCCTCGCTTACAGATGACCTTCACTTTGTATACGACGACCTAGTCACCAAGAAGGCTCTCTACTCCTTCTTCTCTGCAGTCATTGAGGGAAATCAGAAGGGTCTCTCGATGATATTCTTGAATGGTCGTGACATCAGAGACACAAAAACTAACCAGAGCTCGCTTCTGAAGACGCTGAAACAGGATGTGAAGAACATGGATTACTACCCTAACTGGCTGAGTATCCACTTGGTCGACGCCATTGCATTTGCTTTCAACTCGTGGTCCTCGAGAAGATTAGATGAGAAGGAGGAAGTCGAATTTGCTAAGACTTTGGTGAAGAAGCTCACTGACTCCAAGCCAACTATGAAGGAATCCAGCGCCCCTGATGAAATAATCCAGACTTGTTACCAGTACAAGTTGAATGCCCGCTTAGCTGACACATGTGCGTTGGTGATCTTCCCCTCCAAACAAGACGGCTCTTCACAACCTATAATTGACTTGCTGAACTCACATGAACTCATGGACCTCATCAAGCCGCTTTACGAGCCATTTGCTTATGTCTCCTCTCTGCACGACAACCTGAACAGTGGATTTGAAGAGAAGTGGCCATCGCTCAAGTTACCCAACTTCATTCGTTCTCCCCTGGCAGTGACTAACAGATACGGTGAGAGTGCAGTTTATGACCTCAGACTGCTGGATGGCATCCTCGGTGTTGATCCATCGTGGATAGGCAGTCCTCTCACCGGCGGGTACAGAACTGATGTTATTTCTGCCAGTTTAAACTTACAATTGGTGTCATCACAGATCATCTGTGCCAAGTCATGGGGGGCTCTATTAACAGCATATGCAAAGAAGGCCACTTCCCAGCCGGCATTTATCAAGATAGTGAAGAACTTGCTGCGCGCGAACATCAACGAGGGTACTTCCAATGTACTGTTCGAAGGTGTGTACCGTGCACGTATTGAGCTGGCCTTTTTCCTACTGCAGTGTTGTTCCTCGTCCTTGACTGATGATAACATTAAAGAAATCTTGGACTTGTCCTTCGAGCTCATCACATCCATTGACATCGACTTCTTGAGCTCCTTGTCAGCGAACAGGTCAGAAATCTACAGGCCATTGATGAGGATCATCTACAAGTGCTTATCTGACTCCAAGGGTAATACCAATCTTGTGGAGTCTCTCTCATCCGAGTTCTTGGTGTTCTTTGAGATTGTCATTGCGAAGGGCTCCACATTGTTGTTTGAAATTGTTCAAGACAATTGCACGATGCCAGAGGTTGGTGGTCGTATTGAGGATCTACTATTGATTGTGTCTTTATTCAAGGCTATCATCGGGTGTAACCCAGCACCAAGTTTCACTTCGAGAATCTCTACCATTTTGGTGGATTTCAGCACTTTCAGAGCCATTCTAAATACATATTCTAATGCTCATGTGTTGAAGGTCAACGATGAGATTGTGTTCGCAGAACTCACGTTGTCTTATATCATCGAGCTGATCTCTGTCGATGCCGTCGCTGAACAGTTGATTGCCGCTGGTTTGTTCTCTACATTGATACAGAGTCCTGTTTCTATGACTATCCAAGAAGGTGGTGTGTTTGTCCAAACAAACCCGAAGTTGCACAATATCTGGACAAACGGTCTATTGACTGTGATCTTGGTCTTGTTAAGTAAGTTCGGTATGAGACTACTATCCGAGATCAGTGCCTTTGTGAGCTACTTCACGAAGCAGCTCTCTAGTACAATCCGCAGTTGGTCTCAAGAATCTGTCGCAATCACACTCCCAGCTTTACAGGAGACTGAACAGATCATTCTATTACAGAGGGCCATGAAGTCTCTGTACTTGGAATACGGACAGTCTTCGCCAAGTGTGAGACTGGATAACTTGGAGATTGTGCCCGGGTTAGACACTGAGGCTGGGAGAAAGTCCTTGGTGGGCTCTTTCAACCATCTACTGGCTCATCCAAAGTACTTGACCTCGAGAGTCATCCCAACGACACACGAAGAACAGAGGCTCTTTGAAGGCGAGGATAAGATCAGAACAACACTGGTGGAAGTACTCGTCTCTGAGATTGACGAGCTTAAACAGGCATTGTCCGAGTAAGCGTCTTCTATAAAACATGCATTATAATCGTTAAATCATTACCTTTTGCCCAGTAGCATTGCACGGAAGTCAGCATTGGAGCGTCCAGTAGTTGGCTTTGTTTCGTCCTTCGGTTCCTGTTTCGGCTCAGTCTGAACTTTTGGTGTTGTCATCATTGGCGTTCTCAGTGGGATTGTCATTCTCTTCTTTCTCAAAGATGGTGTTAGGGGAATTGAATTGTCCTTTATGGTATCAGCTATTCTGAGCTCCTTCACTGTGGTGATACGAACAGTGTAGTCACCCATCTTTGCACCTTCGAGTTTCATACCAGCGGTCCCTGCCACTTGTGGGTCCTTAAACACCACAATGGCACCTGAGCTCTTGGGCTCCAGTACAACATCATCCACTTCACCGATGGTCTCAAAGAAGTCCCTGAGTTGGGAAGCGTTGACAGTGGGTGGCAGATTAGCCACGCCAATTGCATTTGACGAGTTGGCATAGTCCTTGAAAGCCCGTCTCTCGTGCTTCTTGGCCCTCACGGACTTCTTCTCTGACACGGATACCTGGAGAGCACGGCCTTCCAGTGTGACCATATTGAGATCCAGCGCAGCTTGTGCTTCTTCCGATGTCTTGAAGACGACAAACCCATAGCCGTCATGATTTCTCCTTTGTGCCTTGCTCTGTGAACTCAGAGGTAGATGAACACTTTCAACCGTACCATACTTCTCAAACATCTGCTTTAATTTGTTAGCAGTGACTCTGTGGAAGTCCAACTGTGTAACATAGAGTTCTCTTCCCTCTTCAGTTGCTCCAGATCTGTCTTTTTTAGCGGTTGGATCAGAGATTTGCACCGAGAGAACAAAGCCATCGACTTCCTTATCATTCAATAGACCAACTGCTGCTTGAGCGTTCGACGACTCCGTGTACTCAACATAAGCAAACCGACGCTGTGTGTTGAATTTCAAAGAGGGGAGTCTCACACTTATCACAGGACCCACAGTGGAAAATCTTTCGTGGATCTGCTGCTGGGTCATTGAAGGTGGTAGGTTGGTCACAAAGACAGTGTTCTGCTGGAGTCTCCGTACTCTGACTTCCTGACCCAATATGACCTTATAGTCTCTTGTCAACGCTCTGGTGAGTGACAGCTCATCTGCAAACTCAACATTCGCCTGTATGGATTTTTCCAATGTCACCAGCAAAATTTCTCTGATCTCACCACAGTCTTTGAACAGTTGTCTGATGTGTTTCTCCTGGGCCCCAAGTGGTATTTGCGATACCCCAACAGTCAAATGTTCACGGTCTCTGATGTGCTCTTTGCGCTTTGGCTCTTCTAGCTCTTCCTCCATTACATCGGCCCTTCTCTTGTTGGTAGACCCCTGGATCTCAAGCTGCTGGAGTTCATCAGTGGCCACATCCTCTTGGTGCTGATTCCGTGCTTTTTCAACTTCAGCTTTCTTCTTCTCGATCTTGACTCTTAGACCATAGTATGTTTCCGGTACGAAGTTCAGCTCTTGGAACCGTAAGGCCTCTTCAAACACTCTCTCGGGCCAATCGAGCTGCTCTGCTCTGTTGATGGCTGCAGTGAGTACTTTTGCAGCCTTGTCACAGTCTCCAGCTCTTTTCTCAAAGTTGTGAGATATCAGCCACCCTTCGGATTCTGATGTGAATGTGTTTGTGAGCAGAGCATGTACTTTTCTAGCACTGTGAATGTCACCTCTTGCTTCATACACCGATGAAATGAATCTCTCCACTGAATGGAATTTATCTTGTGTTCTCTGTATGGCGAGCTTTAGAATGTTATCTATTTTCAAAACCTCGAGACTGAGCCTCTCCTGGGCAGTGATGATGGAGATGATAAGGTCACCCCATTGTTTTGTCTGTGTGTCATTCAGGAGCTGTTCCGCCTTGATTGTCTCCATGATCGATAAAAGCTCTTCAGCCTCAAGCGTGCAGTTTCTCAGAAGCTCAATGTACGCTTCTTGGTACTCTGGATGGAACCTGATGAATCTCTTGAGTGTCGTATCGACCAATCCTCTTGGCGCCTGTAATTCGTACAAGATGATCAAGTATTGCATCCACAGCTGCGGAGTGTCATTATCGACCAATGAGTTCTCAAATACACAGCTCATCGTGTTAAGATCCCTCTGTTTCTTCGGCACAGAGCACAAAGCTCTCAAAAGTTGGTCCGGAGTGTCCCTGTTCTGGATAAATATCATCTCAAGGTCCTGTTGTTTGGTCTTTGTCTGGTGGTAAAGAACATTGGCCTTAGGCATCAAGGTATGGTACTGGTTGTTCATGTTGTGTGTGACAAAATGGGAATACAATGAGAAAGTATCATCAAGTTGTTCATGCAGAGTGCCTAACTGCTTCACAAATAAGTCGTTTACTTCATTGAGCACATCCTCAGGTGGAATCTTCTCTTGGTCTGTTTCATCATCGCAGATTCCCTCGATGCATCCGCCACTTTTGAACCAAAGCGCTCTGAGCTCAGTGTAAAATAAAAGATGTGACAATTGGAAGTCGTTCTGTCTGTTGAACTCAAGAGCCATGAATATCGGGTCCAGATCACTAGTTTGAAATAGTTCAATGTCTTCAAACCCTTGTGGTGGTCCAGAGATGAGCCATTGAACAAAGTACTTCAGCCATATGGTATAAAATTGCGTACTTTTGTGGTCATATTTCAGCTTTTCATTGAATATTGAGTACATGCAACCATAGTCTTCACCGTCCTTTTCCACTTTCATAGCATCTTCGTACCACTGTTCAACCTCTTTCATACTCAATGAGTACTTCCCCAACAGCGTAAGCCTCTTCGCGGCCACTTCCTCATACGAGGCACCATTTGCCCGCAGAGCAGCTATCTCAAAGATCTGTTCATCCCTCGTCGACATGAGGACTACTTCAATTCAGCTCCAAGTCTAACTGTTGTGTTGTATACGTAAAGTGAACAATTAAGTGAGGTATTCCCATATACAAAAACCCACATACGGAGGGGCTCTTCATGTTCGCGAAATTAATCGTATTAATACACCCGGACATCCCAGTTGTGTTGATCTTCTGGTGCGCGCCCAAAACAACGGAGGCGAATCTGATTCTGTCATTACGTATAGTTGGTAGATAAGAGGCCACTTGTTGACTAAGGGTGTGGAATTATGGTATGTGGTGACTGTAGTGGTGAAATTGGTGGTGTTGTTGCCATCTTGAACACCCCAAATTGGATCTGCAGGCACGCAATTGAGTGACTTTTTCCAATACACGCCACTCAAACGTTGAAGACAGAGAAAAAGAAGACATACTAACACAGACTAGACATCAGTTGGTACAGGATACGATCTTTCGAACTCCGTGTTCTCGCCAGACGGGAGAAACTTCCAGGTGGAGTACGCCTCCAAGGCTGTCGAGAACGGAGGAACATCCATTGGAATCAAGTGTAAAGACGGTGTTGTCTTTGCCGTTGAAAAGATCGTCACTTCTAAGCTATTGGTCCCGGGGAAAAACAACCGTATCCAGACCATCGGAAGACACATCGGTGTCGCATACTCTGGTCTGCTACCGGATGGACGTGCCCTGGTGGCCAGAGGCAGAGATGAGTTCGACTCCTACAAGAACAGTTATAAGCAAGCCATCACCGTGCCATATCTGATAGATCGTCTGGGCAACTACGTCCAGGCATACACTTGTTACAACTCAGTTAGACCGTTTGGTGTCGCTGCTATCGTTGGCGGTGTTGATGAAAACGGCTCACATTTGTACATGATTGAGCCAAGTGGTACTTACTGGGGTTATAACGGTGCTGCAACAGGTAAGGGAAGACAAAGCGCCAAGAACGAATTGGAGAAGCTCGATATGACACAGCTCAGTGCCAAAGAAGCCGTGAAGGAGGCTGCTAGAATCATCTATGTCACACACGAGGACAACAAGGACAAGGAGTTTGAGATTGAGATCAGTTGGGTGTCTGCTTCTGAGACTAAGGGACTGCACCAGTTCGTGCCAGAGGAGCTGCTAAAGGAGGCTAAGGAGTACGCACAGTCAAAACTTGATGAGGATAGTGATGAGGACGAGAATATGTCCGAGTAAATTCGCCATGTGTATAAATACAGCGCATGTTTGAAGTATAGTTATGACGTACAGCGTAAAATTTATGCAATCAAACGAGAGAGTGAGACGTTTCGGTCAATGGGTACAGGCACTTGTTGAACCCGTACATGCCCAGTACAAGTAGGATGTAATACCCATACTGCCAGTGCTTGAAGTAGCTGCTAGTGACACTGAGAGAAGGGACGCCCATAAAGTTACAGAACGAATGAGCGACAAAGCAAGACCACAGGTTGTTCTGGCGCACAAATAGGAAGTCTGTAAAGACACCAAAGAGGAACGTGTACGCCATCTGGAAGAGAGTGGAGATCACAATGATGTGGAATGGGACACTTGCAGTGTACATCTCGTACCCGTGGTGGAAGTGTGCCACTGCGAAGAACAATGGTGGCAGGTAGATCAGCGTCCTTGTGGTGGAACCCTCACAGTGATGCAGCACAACGACAATGGATGCCGTGTAGACGATTTCCTCCGTTATTGGAGCGACTATCAAGTTTCTGAAGCCGAGGAGAGATGATACATCATGAAGCCATTCTTTGAAGATGGCCAGCGGGTCCGTTAGGTTAGCCAAGAAATGGTCTGTCAATGGGCCCACAAAGAGCACCACAACCAGTAGAAGAGTTAGCACGATGTCCTGTAGACAAATGTAGAGATCTTCGAATGAAAACACCAGCATGTTGTTCTTATAGGTGTACCAAGGGAACATACCAAACTCCCACCATACTTTGACAGGGGGCTCCTCTGACAAATAGCCCACCACCACGGGCAGCAAACATAGGCATCCCAGTGTGAACCCGGAAATGGCTTTTATTCTGTACCGCACGAGCTGTGGCTCATTCCTATTAATTCCTCCCTGGGGTTGGTTCGTGATCTTCTTGAGGGGGGGCTTGTAAGTGTAAATGGTGACAACATAGAGCACAGAAATGGCCAGTGAAAGGAGCACACCGGTAGAATAAGCATATGCCATTCTCTATTACCGCTTTATTTGGCGGATTTATCAATGGATAATACGTGTTTATAGTACAGAGTAGTTAAACATCACCAGAGCCTAGAGAAATTTCGAGGAAATGGGGGAAGGATACAGGGGTATTTTATTGTTTCGGCTGAAAGCGGAAAACGGAATTCCTCTTTGGGCACGTGACACAGACATATACCTGGGTATAATTCGATTAAGGAGATTATATATACGCAACTATGTGTTCGGCCTGGAGGCCACAAGTTTATACAGAGCCAAGGAGAGAACACTAAGGAACCCAACTGCAGAAGCGGCAATGACCACAGAGGTCAAGTGGTCTGAAGGTACATCCGGTTCCAGGCCTGGCGTAGCGGTGTTTGGGTGGTGTACTGCCTCCAATAACTGGACGAACAACTCGGATAAAGAAGATGGCCAAGTAGAAGAAACGTGAAGTGGTGGTGGAAGGAAAACAGACGAGGCGTACTTATCCGGCTGTATGTCGCATCTTTGCTGTTGTCTGTCCAAATCTGCCTTTAGTGCCACCATTGCCGTTGGGATCTTACTTATCAGAGGGTGTTTCTGTGACATCTCCACAATGTATCTGAAACTATCTGGATCTGACGAGTCGTATGCCATACATAGCACATCACATTGCTCCAAACGTATATCGTTGTCCAGAATCGCAGGCTCCAACTCCCCAAGCTCCTCCAGAATCAAGTACACCTGTTTACCACCTTTTAGTTCCACACTATTCACCACTATACGTGGTTTGATAGTCGGGTTGTAGATCTCACTGTATTGTCTTCCAAGAAATGCCTCTAAAAGAGAGGACTTCCCACTCTTTGGTGCACCGAGAACATAGCAGTTGAACACTGTACGATCAGTAACGTTGACTCTGACTGGTTTCCCCTGTTTCATCCTTTCTCTTCTCGGTTTGGTAACCGTCAGCGCTGCAGTGGTAGACCCCTTTGTAGATTCAAACCCAAGGTATGCCAAGTATGCCAATGTCACTCTATAGTCCAAGAAAGTGGTCATACTCCATTGGGCAAGCCATCCTTGTAATGTAACATGACCCTGTTCATTTCTTACTGTTGTGTGAGGGAAATTGGTCTCTATCCAGTCGTTAGGAATCCCAGGGGTTGGCTTAAACAGAGATTCGAGTTCCTGGTCATTCAATCCACCATCATTGTCCTTGTCAAATAATAAGAATAGATCAACGAAGAATCTATAACCGACGGGGCTCAATTCCACAGATGCCTTCTTCGGGACGTCAAACTTGGGTTCTAAGAACTTATCATTCAGTGAGAGAGAGTCGGTGTAGTGGAATGTCCTGATGATTCCCCAAGTAGTCTCATGCCTTCCTCTCTCAGCGAAGATCTTGTTCAGTGTAAGGAAGCCTTCACATGTTAAGCCTCTGTCAGAGAAGGAGTGCTCAATAGTTTGGTTCAGCGTGCTTTTGATCTCCGCAATATCATTGATATCCAAACTTCGACCAAAACACTTCTTCTGTAATGCCAAGAACTCATCTTCGTTGAGGAATCCATCTTGGTCCTTATCACACAGGAAGAAGATTCTCGAAAGCGCCTTCATCGCAGCGGGCTTGAGGTTTCCCTCCTTAGCATCGAACAGTGGAGATATTGGATGTGTCACTGCTCTCTGGCACAGATAGAACGCCTGGTTGATGTTATACTTGTCCTTTGCACTGCATCGTATACATGACTCCACTTCTTTGAACTCTCGTAGTAAGGGGATGAACTCATCAGCAATTGTACGCTCAGAATCAATAGTGGAGGTATCAGATTTGTTAGCACATAGAACCACTGGTAAGTTAACACCCATCGATCTGAACACGTTCATCCAATACAAAGAGATTCTTTCGTATGTGTAGTGGTCCGAGTAGACGAGCCATATTACATCTGCCCTACGGATCTCACGCTGGAGCTGCTCCTGATCAGATGCATTTGTGTCAATGAGTACTGTGGAGTTCGGCGTGTAAGGAGACGATGAAAAGTCTCTTGGAATAGTAATGGGTGGTAAAGTGTGCTGAATGTTCGGTACAAAAGTGTCCTTAACCAGAGCTGTTATAAGACTGCTCTTCCCAACGCCTATGCAGGTGTCTGTTAGCTTTGTATTATTTGGGGCATTAGAACATCAAAATACACACTTTCATCGCCACAAACAACCACCCTAATGGTGTCTTTGGACATCCTATGTATCAATTTATCCAAATTGTATAGCACTGATAAAAAGTCCCAGAATACGTTCTCAAGGCCGGGTAAACGCGGATTCATTTGAATTGTACGTAAAAAAAAAAATCAAAAGATCGCGGCGCGGCAGGGGTATCGATCGGCCCGGCTGAGGGCGGTGGGTGGGCAGCTCCTGGCAGCTGGCAGTCAATAAAAAATTCCTCTCCAGGGGCCATCACTCTTTAAGACACATAGGAGAAGAAAAAAAAAAAGGCAAGGAATAGAGAGGACATTTACAAATGCAGGACTACCAGAAGAACTTTCTCGACCTCGCTGTGGAGTCGCAGGCCCTCAGATTTGGCCAGTTCACGCTGAAATCCGGTAGAACGTCTCCTTATTTCTTCAACTTGGGTCAGTTCAGTACGGGAAAGTTGCTTTCTAACTTGGCTAGCTCCTACGCTATCGCTATCATCTCATCCGGGATAGAGTTCGACATCATCTTCGGACCTGCCTATAAGGGAATCCCCTTGGCTGCCATCACTGCTGCCAAGCTTGCGGAGATTGGTGGGACTAAGTATGAGAAGGTGTCGTACGCCTTCAACAGAAAGGAGAAGAAGGACCACGGTGAAGGCGGCTCCATTGTTGGCTCTGCCCTGGAGGGTAAGAGAGTCCTTATCATCGACGATGTGATGACTGCGGGCACCGCCATCAACGAGGCCTTTGAGATCATCGGCGCAGAGAAGGGCCAAGTTGTCGGTACCATCATTGCATTGGACAGACAGGAGAGAACACCGGACTCACAGCAGTCTGCCACTCAGGTCGTCTCTAAGAAGTACGGCATCCCAGTGCTATCTATCGTGGGTCTCTCGGACATCATCGCCTACCTCTCGGGCCGTATTTCCGAGGAGGAGAAGCAGAAGATGGAGCAGTACCGTCAGGAGTACGCTCCAGTGAAGTTTTAGATAACCCCTACTGCTGCCTAACTACCTAACTAACTAACTAACGCCCGTCAACTTGACATATGTATAATTCGTGATGCTCTGTATTGTCCACGCGTATCATGGCGTTGCTGATCTGCTGGCCAGATTTTCTCTCCATATAGTATATACAAAGAGAGATGATGATGATGACATCTCATCTTCTCACGTGCATGTACTTGTTCTTTGGCTTTGGCAGGGACTTCTGCACTGTTGGGGCAGCCACGTGCTCTGGTGGTCTCTCGTCATAAATGTTCTTGGTGAATGGGTGTGCTAGCGTGAATCTCGAGTACACGGGGACAATGGTGTTCATCTTGAACCCTTTGACTTTTGGAATCTCCTTGTACTCGATGCCCTTGTAGTCCGGCGGCAGCGGTAACTTCTTGATGCTCTGTAGCGTCGTTGGATTCTTCTGTAGGTGCTTAGCAATTTGGATGTACAAATGACGCTTGTTGTTCACCATCACAGACTCTGGCTTGCCGTCATGTTTCACGGCCACTCTCACACGGCCTGGGTTACCAAAATCTTGTGGATGCGTCTTTTCAGGCTCATAAACTGCAGTGAGGAACAAATTTGAGCACGCCTCTGCGATGTCCACAGCGAGTGGGTTCTCCACGGCAAGTGATAATGGCACACGTCTGCCATCCTTGTGTGATCTGTTCTTATCAAAATAACAAGGATACACCAACTGCATCGTCTTGAGCTGTTCCATCTCCTCCTCACTGAACTGTCTAGAGTTCACATTATTGCTTATGCCCTCGGCATCGAGGTCTTGGAACTTACTTATGTCATTCTTTGGGAAAAGTTGTTCCTCTTCTTGGTCTTGTGAGCGCACAATCTTCTTCTCTAATTTTGGAGCAATCGCCGTCCGCAGCGATGGGTCAAACTCCGCGAGGTCCATGTCCATGTTATCGATGTCATCATCGCTCACCTCTTCTAAGATAGGCATTTTTGATTTCAGTTGTCTGTGCCTATCTGTACAAACCCCTCTCTCACTATACATATTGATAAAAAGTGGTCGACGTCAATTTGGTGATGGAAGCAGTTAGGCATCTGCGAGTGCGCCTACCACAGGCCGCGAATGTGTTTTTTATGTGCATCTACTTGGATCATCTACACTTTGATGGCTTTTATACTGATTTTGATCGGAACAGATTGAGATTCAGAGGGTCGGGATGAGTGATACAGAAGATGGGATTGAAGAGTTAAGTGCAACATCGCAGAAGAACTTAAATAAGGAGATGAAGCGGGTTTTAAGAGTGTTCGAGGAAGACTACAAGGCAGATCTCGGACTACATCTCTATTCTGCTCATCTTCTACACCTGAGCAATAGGAAATTCCCGAGAAGGGCTTACACTGCTTGGCCATTGACGAAAGATGAGGTGCCTATCCCAAAGAACTTGGAATTATTTTCGCAAGAACCGAGTGAAGATCTATTGCTCGAGTCTGAGTCGCTGCGGCCATGGAGAAGCGTACCGATGATACCAAAGAGAAGAAAGATCAGGGCTGTATCTGATGGCGAGGCAGAGACTAATGAGGACGCAATTAAAGGGATACCCAGAACTCTGAGTGATAAGTATGTACCACAGGATATCCTGGACGAAGAGAACGAGGAAAGGAAAGAAGTCAAGCGACAGATGTTCGGAGATGCATATGATTCTCAAGACGACTCTTCCGATGATCCCGACTTTGAACCGGAAGAAGAGGAAGAGATCGAATCAGATCAAAATGAGGCTGAACTGAAGAGTGAAGAAACTTATGAGGATGAGTTTGGGAAGCAGTCCGAAAGATCGGATCCCACAGAGGCTCTACATCTGGAGATTGAGAGGCTATACAAGAGAACAGTGCACAACAATATCCACAACCACAATCAAGCTCAGTATAGATTGGTACCGACACTGGACTCCCTTATAGTGCCACCTGCCGTATTAAATAAAATAACGGGCAGGTTTATCCATCTGATCAATAAATTTGGAACAAGTAAGAAGGCCAAACCAGTGACGTACGATTGGAGAGACGTCATAGCAGAAGGTGATGGGAATCGCAAGTTCAATGAGAGGATGAAACGTGTCTTTGATACAGATGCGAATGACTTCATGAATAAGTTTGAAGAGAACAGTACGGACGATAGCGAGGAGGAAGACAATGATGAGGGTCAGGAAACTATGCCATCATCAACACAACCAACTTCGAAAATTGAGTCTTCGAAAATCATGCCATACAACCACCGAACTACTCATCTCCAACAACTAAGAGACCGCTCATCTAAACTACTCTTGGATTACACCACAGAAATGAAAGGACATGAAGACCACCTCCAGAGGCTCATCAATCAGAACAAAATCTCACAATGGCGGTGCTCTTATGACCCATTCACTGATGACCGTTAGCATATATGCATGTCATGTATATATAACATAGTAACGACCCCTAATGACTAAAAATTGCATATACTTCATTCATAACGTTCATTAAATAAGCTAGAGATCGGTGATTTCAGGGAACAACTCTTCAAGTAATTTGTCCAGAATCTGATACACGAGGTTCGTGTTGAGGAGCTCGTTTTGGAACATGATGTGGATCCTTACACTGGCGTTCTTCGCTCCAGATTGACCAACAAACCTGGACAGTGTATCGGACATCAATGTCTCCAACAACAGCTTGGCCTCCCTTTTACTCTTCAGCTTCTCAGCTGCAACTCTCGGGGTACCAGACTCCATGAACGACCCATTGGGCCATAAGATTCCCTGGATCATCGTCAAAGCTTCAATCATCTTCTCTTCAGAGGCAAAACTTGTGACTTGAGCCTTGATGTACTTCTCAATAGTACTACCCAACACTTGCTGCAAAACCACAATGATAGCACGGCCACGGAGCCAGCTGTTTGTACTATTCAATGGGAACAAAGCCACAAACAAGTCGGTGATAGGCTTGACAAAAGACTTGGATGCAGCTCTTTCAGATTCATAACTCTCCAGTTCCCTTCTCATATCATCGGCCTGGGTAAGTGGCCCCACAGTAGGGGCGCCAGCATCCGTGTCTTCACTCAGATCATCCGTGGATCTGGCTTTCGTGGCACTTAATAGATCAATGCCCGAGTATATGCCGTTGTAAATCTTATTAGCGGCGTCTTTGATTTCAAAGGAATACTCCGACCCGGGATTTCCAATCACTGTAGCCCTGTAGTCCTCAGCTGTCAAAAACTTTCTGAACTCTTTGTTCTGGCACACCTTTGGAAGTAGCAAGAGTTTCTTGATGTAGTTTTGTAACTGAGCACGTCTCTCATCCATCAAGGACTTTTGTTGGAACCTGAGCACAATCTTCTTCTTTGGGAAAGGTACGCTCTCCACCTGTGGACACTGCTGTTTCAAGATCTCATTCAACTTGAAGAACTGGTTGAAGCGTCTGCCAACCATCCAATTGGTTGGCTTGCCGCCCTCAATATTGGATGACTTTTCAATTTCAATGACATAAACGATGAAGTCCTTACCTTTAGACCGAGACTTAACCCACGAGTTGATACTGGCAGTGGTCTTTCCAAACAAAGAATTCTCATTCTCTTGCACAATCAATTGTTGTTTGAGGAGCTCCTTCGAATCTATCTCTCTTTCATAACTGGCCTTGGATTTTCTCAAGAGTCGAAGTTCACTGGTGATGTTTGTAAGCTCTGCCTTCAGTATCAATGGGTCCAACATCTCACTTTGCTTAGTCAATTTGTCGATCTCGTGGTCCAGTACTGAGATCTCTTCCTTGATGTTTAGAGCATCATATGATAGAGGGTAGAAATCTGTGTCAGCAACAGGTGTACTGTCTTCTAAGTCATCCGTTGCGTCTTCATCAAATTCCTCCCCTTCACTCTCATCAAACAGGGGCTTCTGATCTAGGAAGCCGTCACCTTCAGTCCCAAACAAATCATTCTTCAAGGCCACAGAAGATCTTTTAGACAGCACATCTGTGGATGAAGATGATGGGATTCTTGCTGTGGCAGTGTGATCTTTATTCAAGATATCTGTAATTGCGTGCTCCAACTCGTAGAGGCTGCCTTCCACCGAGGAGTCGTTACCTTCGTCATCGACTCCGTCAATCATAGATCTTTCGGCCACTTCCATCTCATCCTGAGATCCATCAACATGACTGATCAAGGATTGTTCGAAAGTTTCACTTGCCAATAACTTGAGGAACAGATCTGAACTCTTAAAATCAGGAAGATCACGATCTTCCATTCTCTTGAAGACTTCGAGCTGAAGGACCAAGATGAGCTTTCTCACTCTGATATATTGTTCCATAGACCTCTCTTTGCCGGTTACAAACAGCTCGACTTCTTTCTGCGTTGTGTGATCAATGCGGAGCACTAATTTGTTAAAGAATGTGGAGAAGATGTACTTCAAATCATCAGAACCTCCGATATCAACCGATGATGATAGCTCCTCTTCATAGTCAGGATTATGTGGGTCTTCTAATGGGTCTTTGATACCTTGGACAGTTAGCCAATACTGCAATAACACACCACGAGAACGCTGCTCCATGAACTCCATAAAAGAAGATAGAGCCGATGGGTTGTTCAAGATCTGAATCAATGTCAGATTACTGATAAATGAGCCCACATCATGATCCAGTAGCGTCGAGTCTCTTGTGCTGAGTGTTTTTGGATTGTTTACACCTGAAAGTATCGTGATTCTGTCGTCAACTCTATCTCTAGCGATGTTCAGTCTCTTGGTGTACTTGAGGAATTTTTCAGAATTGGAGTGGATCTTATGTGTTCTGTTGAGCTGGACAGCGATGTAATATCTCAGTTGTTTCAAAGAAGACATCGAATCTGATCTGTCAATCTTCTGGATGTATTTTTGAAACTCGGGCTGCTTCATCTGCGGAGTGACCTTATCATTGAACAGTGGACCTTGTGGCTCACCCTTGGCAAGCTTCGAATGTGGGTTGTAGTACTGCTCTTCGATGGCATGTCTGAGTTCACGGACTTGATCTCTATCTTTCAATGTAGCAGTACAAAACTTTACGATCATCTGATTCCAGAAGTCAACATCAGATAGCAAGCGCAACAAAGGAAATATCACCGTATTTGACATGATCTCTTTCACAAGAACTTGTACTGGCAGGGAGCCAAGCTCAGATTTCGGAAGCAAATAGAGGAGAAACTTCGAAACCCGGTCCCTCGCATATGATTTAAGATCTCTTTCCGTATCAACAGTGGCCTTGAGTGAGATAAAAGAGTGGATCTTGGAGATACTATCGTACTCTTTGGCCACGGCCAACTCCAATCCCGTCGAGCCAGTAATTCTGCTCTCTCCGACAACGTCCGTTTGGGAAATGACCTTCAAATGTTTTGTCAAGATTGGAACAACTTCCAGAACTAGGAGCTTAGCAACATCAATCTCCTGTGCTCTTTTCTCGAGCTCATGAAATACCTGCCGCAACTGCAGCCTTAGTTCACTCGGGAAGCATTTGCTGTGTGAGAGCGACTGAAACCAACTCAGGATAAAGTCCCGAATCACATAAGATATTAGTGTGTCGGACTCAGAGTTGAACTTAGAGGCCCACTGCGGCTCGTTGAACACTTCGTTCTTCCTGATATCTTCGATCTGTCTCTCCCACTCGTCTTGCCTTGTGAAGCTGAGCCTCGGGAACTGTGAGCGAACGTTGCTATCCGTGTGCCTATTCAATGTGACCATAAGAGCACACCCAGTTATAAAGACGACAAACAGAGTCAGGACGAGCACTGCCAACGTTATGAAGGGTAGCATCATCCGTATGGAGCACAGTATACCAAGCGTTATCCCGAAGTATTGTATGGCGCTTGGGCTCATCACAGGGTCCGCCGTGATAAGTTTCTGCTCACCGTTTCTTTCCTGCCCCAATTCCTCTTCTACCTCGTTTCCATCGTCAAGCGACACCATCTTGTGGACCTTATCAACACCCTTTCCGACTTCAGGGACCCTTTATGGAAATGCGTGAGTGAAAGCATTTGCTTAGGGCCACGCTTTGTTTTGATTTTGGTGCGTTATTAACCCGACTCGCGATGACAGAGCTACAGGGAGATATACTTTACTTTCTCTTTATATTTGTTAACTCAGTTTTTCTAGCTTTCCTTTTAATCGGTACCAGTAGATTTGAAATAGTGATCTGTGCTTTGAGGCATCTTGAATAAGCGCCAATTAGTTCGTTTTCTTGAGTAAGTAAGGCAAAGGTAGATCAGCGAGGAGATCGAGAGCCGAGTGCTTGGAACTTCATGTCAAATGGCACGCTTTTTTATATAGGTATGCTCTTTGTGCTGTTTTTTCTAAACTTTTGACTTCTTCTTGCTATTTGGTGACTCGTCATCGTCTGTCTTTCTCTTCTTGGACTTGCGTGTTTCTTCATCAGACTTTCTCTCCTTCTTCTGTGTCTTTAACTTCCCTTTGTCTTTCTCGTCTTTCTTGTGCTTAGCCTTGTCTTTGTCTTTCTCCTGCGTTTTCAATTTGTTCTTCTGTTCAGTCTTATCTTTCTTATCTTTCTTATCTTTCTTATCTTTCTTTTCCTTCTTTTCCTTCTTTTCCTTCTTTTCCTTCTTTTCCTTCTTATCCTTCTCATTCTTATCCTTTTTCTTTTCCTTCCTACTCGTACCATTTGTCTCATTGAAACCAGCTCTGATTTGAGATATATGTACAGCAACCTGCGCTTTGGACTCTGTCATTGTCTTTGACGGTATGATGGTGACCTTTCCATCTGTAGCAGCTAATGTCTCACCACGCACAAACATTCTATATAGTGGAGAGTCTGCCACTGATAGCCCACTGGCAACAAATTTCTCCTGTTTAAAGCTGACACCATTCTCAGAGTCTTGACTCACATCAAGCGCTTTCAGCTGGCCATCAAAGAGCCTCTCCCACCAGGCATCAGCACCTCCATTGGGTTGATGACCTAGACCTTTCTTGTCTTTCTTCTGCTTCACCAAGATAGGCTTCTTGATACCGCCATGTTGTAGGGCTTCGCCTTCCTTCCATCCATAAGACTTTAAGTAACTGCTACTGTCCATATTAGCTTATGTGCTTAGTTAATAGGCTCAACAACGACAATACAACCAAACGTAAAGCAGCTTTAAGATATGATAGTGGAAATGAAAAGCTAGAAAAAAAACTTGTTGTTATGGCCACGCTCATCCCACGAACTCATTTTTGAGCCGCCTACCCATTATCTTTTGGCAGATCAACAAAGGGGGTAATCTATCAACCATATTTGATTGAAGCATCAGCACTGAACAGAGTTGTGGAGGGGAATTTTGGGGGAAATGTCAAGCCGTGCATTTTCTGTTCTCAATTCGATCAATGCCTCGGATAATAAAGATAATAAGTGCGTCAATCCACTACAACTATCTAAACTAAAACAACATGCATCATATCAACGACTGAGTACAAGACCTCCGATAGATAAGTCCATTGCTTCGAACCCAACAATAAAGTTCTTTAGAGATATTAGCAGATTCAGAGTGAAGTCAACACCAACAACAACTGGTCCCAACCATAAGACCATCGATTCCAACTTCAAACCGTTTGACAAGCAGAAGCTACTCGAGCGGATCCACACGTATCAAAGAATTGTGAACTGGGATATCGTAAACTCGAGGTTGACGCCCTTGGCCTGCTCGCTCAAAGGCTGGGTATGTAACACGAAGAAGCAGAACGAGTTGTCATGTCTCACGTGCGGTGCCAGATTAGCAGTCTGTCTACCGGAACAACAATCAACGAGTGATGATGAGATGGATGCAATCGAGAATGTAATGCTGGACAAGATAGTGGATAAGTACCTCAGCCAGCTTGTGGAATCTCATCAAAAGAACTGCCCGTGGAAGAAGCAAAGCACGCCAATTGCCCTGTATGAGATCAGCTTCAAAAACCTCGACGAAGTGGTGCAAGTCTTTAAAGAAACGTATCTTCACAACATGGAGGCACTATGGAATGGCAACGAAATCAAAATTGAGACCACATTGACCGATGAGGAGCGTATGAGTGTTACAAAGTGGCTCAGTAAAGAGAAGATGGAAATCAACGAGGATGCTATTGAGTTGTCTGTATTGGGATGGAAAGCGGAAATACAGGGAACCACTACATTATTAGTCTCCCCGTCAGATGCTAGACGCGTCTTGGTGGAGGGTGACAAACATGTGAACCTTCTGGAAGAGCACCACGATTGGTCATGCTATTCAAGTGGGTATAAAGTTCTCTTAGACATTTTGAAGGCGTTGTGCCATACCACACAGGCCCCTGAGGAGGAGCCACCCAAGACCCCAGGGGCTCAAGATGATGATCATGGAGAAGAAGGGGACGGTGATAAAAGTACCACAAGCTACGGAGAGATAATGGAGCGTCTGAACAAGATGCGTGAATTGTACTTGGACCTATGAACTACAACCCAAAAAGTGCACCAGTGTATGTATTGAATTCCGTATCAACTTTTAGTATATATTGCATAGAATGTTTCCCCTTCATAAGTCATAATCCCAAACGGTTTGTTTCTAAAATTGGATATGTTAGTTCTGCTTCTGGACAGTGTCACCAATGTCCAAGTAAGTGCCAAACACCTTGTCCCAGTGCCACGAGGTAACACCAAACCCGAGTTCGTAGTTCTTGTAGTGGTGCTCCAAGTGGTACTTTTTCAATTTCTGGAGATACGAAGGCAGCTTGGCGTGGTGGAGGATATAGTGGGTACAGTCGTACATGATATATCCCATAAATCCGCCAGCAAATCCACAGCATGCCCAGTAGTATGGCAAGAGGGCAAACACAAGCTTGTAGAATGGCGTGGCCAATGCGAGGAACAACGTTGGTGGCATCACCAATCTGTACTGGTCCATTGGTAAGTAGTGGTGCACACCATGAAGTAAGAAGTGGATTGTCAACGCAATGGAGTGGTCAGGCAAGTGGTCGTCCAAATGGAACAAAAATCTGTGGAGACCGTACTCAATGAGGGTCCACACAAAGAGGCCAACGCAGTAGAGGAAGATGCCACCATACAGACTCATACCTGTAAGGCCAGTGTAGAAGATATACAAGTTCACTGGGATCCATAACATTGGTACGACGTACCATGGAGTCAACGAGAGGGGCTCCAAGAAGTTCCCGAACAGAGGTGCGGATCCCTTGCCATAGTGTCTTGGTCTGTGCACCTGGTCCAAGTAGAACTCCTTTGTGAAACCACCAAAGAGCACCTGCATGAGCAAAGGCTTATTAAGGTCCAAGAATTTGTGGCTCTTCAGGTCCTTGCTGAAATCAGTGACGATATTGAGCTTTTCATAGGCAGGCGTGCCATGAAGGGCCGTTGAGTCAAATTCTTCTTCGTCCTCGAGCATCACCTCCTGGTTGTGCTTAGGGTTCTTCATAAGCTCCTCCTCTTCCTCTTCGGTGGCAAGATAACCGATGAGATAGTTGTCATCCAAGATTTCGTAGGTTATTTCAGAATGTTCATGGGAATCCGGATCGGAGAGGATGTTCGTAATGTCCTTACCGGCCCATTCGGTGATGAGCTCAGCACCACCCGGGTGATCCTGGACAAAGTCTGTGACATTGTACACCTTACGGTTGTAAAGAGAGACCCACACCTCCTTTTCGGTGTTGTGTGCAAGGAGTTGGACCTTGGAGATGAGTGGCAGTGTAGACGACATTCTGAAGATGAGGTCGTGTTAGCTCCGTTCCAGGATGAGCAGATTAGGCAAACGCTGTGTGATAGCAGCACAGATGAATACAGAGTGGGATACCTCTGCCTTGTGTACCAGAAGTGAACCTCTGCAAACGATCGACGAGTAGCAGCAAAAAGAACACAAAAGAACAGCTGATCTGACTGCTTGATTTGTACGCGGTTCAAGCTTCCGAAGCTTTAATTTCCATGGCGTGTTTTCTTGTCTCCTCGCTTCTTCTGTGCGAGTCCTTTTTTTTTCTTTTTTATTAAGGGGTACGCCGCCACAAATATTCGCGGCGTTAGCCACTTACTGCTTGATTTAGTAAAATGTTGGAATAAATGTGGCTAGGGCATAAGAACAAGGTTGTTAAAGGCTGAGGTAAATCAGAGTTGCGGATAGCTACGAAGCTTCTTCTTTTTTTTTTGGTTTTTCTCCGTATCATGAGGTGTGAACAATAAGTATCTCAGCAGGTTTGTAGAAGTACCAAAATCCCACATAATCCAAAAAAGGGTTCTCACACTTCTGGTGGCTGCCCCTGGATCGTGTTTGGGGGAACCGAAGGCGTGCCTCTAAAAAACGCGCCCATAGTCCATAGTGAAAACAACGAATTGCCCAAACATACCAGCTGGGGAACAAGGACGACGTGACAAGCCGCGTGTTTTCGGTGCTAATTCATTTGGATTACCTTCTCAAAGGACACTTCTGATATCACCTGGCATCACCAAGTGGGAATTCAACAGCTGTTTGTCGCACAGATTATCGTCTATTGGAGCATTCAGCACAATTAAAGCGCGTTTGGCTGACCAGACATTAGACAAGGGTCCTCTCTGTGACACCAATTTGAGGCTGTAATACCCCATATTTGCTATCTGGCTACTTTCAGAATACTTATAGTTGAGCTTCGCAAAGCCGAACAGCTACTGCACCATCCTCGAATACCAATTACACACAGAACACACACTCACACACACAGACGCCTATGCCACCATGTCTTACCCTACAATAACAGGGAGAACCAGTGGTTCGTCACAATCATTGCATCCACAAGACGGTGTAAAACGACATCACGACGCACAGCAAAGAACGCACGACCCGAGCAGAACCTCACGAGAGATAGAGATGAGTAAAGCCAAGAGGAAATCCGATGCTTATCTCGCTGCCGAGGCCGTCCAGCATGAAAGAGATGCCATTAAAACGTTAAAGAGACTCTCCATGGGTGGGTCACTGACACTGGATCCTGATCTGCCGTACGGTGTGGACAACGAGTTCGAGGACTACCAAAAACGCCAGAGCCGACGTCGGTCATCTAGTGGATCCTCCATGTCTTCGTCCTCGTTTGAAGATGATAATGAAAAGACACTGATAGAAGACACAAGACACGACAGTAACGATGCTAATGAACAAATTGGAGACCCAGAGGATATCAAGTTTGACTCGGAGAAGCTGCTGTGGGTCCCGGCGAAGGCACACCCAAGCATCGCACCAGACCAGTTTAGACGCCATGTTCAGTCTACGTTAGACGATATGACCAAGAATTCCAAAGAACGCTCATCAGATTCGATACCATCTTTGAAGGAGCTCACGGATGAGCTGGATAGGCTCTCTGAGATGGCTGGTTTGGCTGCCACGGATGCTGTAACACTAGCGAGAAGTTTGTCATCCGCCTCATCTGCATCAACTTCTTTAGCGTATGGAGAGATACCGGATGCGTCTTCAACGATGAGCTCACTGAGCCCATCAGTACACCCTGAAGGATCTCAGAGAGTGTCTGAAGACGAAGTTGATCAGGATGCGCCGCTTTTGGCCGCTGATGGCTCTTTGAAAAGATCCAAATGGACCACATACACAAGGAGAAGTCGTTTGGAGAGGGATAAGACAAGAACGCGGTACTCGCCATTATCGACTGACCAATCTTCAGAGCCGCCACAGAGTGATACATTGATCCAGAGACGCAGGCCTTCACATCCACAGACGAAGGATGAGAAGTCGTTGCCTCCACAGCCAAACCAGAGATCATTATCACACAGCGAGCCATCATCGGACCCATTCAATTCAAGCCAGCTTACAAGATCGCAATCCGAAATCTCATCCTTGTCAAAGCGTACAAACCACTCAAGAAACAGACATGCTGGCTCGTTGATCTCACTACACGCCAATGGGAGCTCGTCTTTGCCACCTACACCATCCCAGACTCCAAACGGTGATACTGGGAACAAGGAAGCGCCATCGCCAATTTCCAAGGACAGCCTGCCGCAGCAGAGAAGAATTTCACCGTTGTCCAGTGATGCTCCAGCTGCTAGAGAGTCCCACCAGATGCGTTCTATGCAAACGCCCCCAAGTACTCCTACGCCATCTCATCAGGCACAGTTCGGACGTCCAGAGACTCAGATCGTCAGAGAGGCTCCTGAGCCTCCTACTCCAATGATGCAGCCGCTGGTTAAGGACAAAGACAAGGACAAAGAGAACAAGTCAAAGTCAAAAGAGTTCCTCAACATGTTCAAGATGAAGCGTACGACGTCGCCAAAGAGCAAGGACAAGAGAAAAGTCACCCCTACTAGAACGACATTCTTTGGTGATGAGAATGGATCTCCTACTTCTTCCAAGGGACAGGATGCTCAGAGCCACCAACATCGGGAATGTCAAGAACAAGGTACAGCTCCGCTCGCACAGCACAGTGATGCGCAACTGCAGTACCAACAGCAGCATAGTCCTATCCCAGAGCAGAAGCAGAAGTCCCCTCAGAGACCAAGTCTGAGACCATCGTCGTTCAAGCTCGTGAAGAAGGATGACAAGAAAGAGCAGAAACTAAGGGAGTCTGTCAAGGTTGTGCCAAGGAACTACAGTCAACAAAATGGACACTCACCAGAAAGGTCGCAGCCTTCCACGCCAACCAATCAGCAGTTTACTCTTGGGACGCCAACCACACCCGAGGAACACCACCGTGCTCAGAAGGAGTCTCTTGTGCAGAAACTCCAGGAAAACATACAGAGGCCTTCCAAGCCTAATGCCCCTGTGCAGTTCACTGACTCTGCGTTTGGCTTCCCATTACCTCCATTATCCCACTCCACAATTGTGATGTTGGACTACAGATTCCCCGTGCATGTCGAGCGGGCTCTTTACAGACTGAGTCACCTGAAGCTGGAAAATCCTAGAAGGCCACTGCGTCAACAAGTCTTGTTGTCCAACTTCATGTATGCCTACTTGAACTTGGTGAACCATACGCTGTACCTCCAGCAGTTAGACGAGGAGAAGAGCGAACATGGTGCTGTAATGGAGATCTAATCTGGAATTTGCATTTTTTTAGACAACTATATATGGACTAGACCCAATGCATATTATATAGCAACATGCCTTGTAGTGCACAGAGACGGCATGTCAGTGTAAGTGCTAAAAAGATCAGTTTGTAGTTAGTGCGCCATGAGATACTGGCACCAGTGACGAATAGCAATATGAGAGAGAGGTAATCCGTCTTCGTTTTGACGAACAACTCGTAGATCACCACTAGCTGTGTAGCTGTGATAGAATATGACAGCATTTGCGAACTGAATAGTGACTTTTTGTCATCATTCAATGGCGAGATATTCTCTGTAAGCGACAGTCTTCTTTCGACATGACCCATATCTCCTTCAATGGAATCCAACTTTTCTAGGATCTCATCTGCAGACATTCTTGTAGATTGATCCAACGATGTCAGATTTCTGATGATATCGATGAATCCCTGATGTAGCCCCTCTCTCTGATCCAATTCCAGCCCATTAAATATTTCATTCTTCAACTGCGTGACATCAACACTCTTAAAGGGGACATCACCGTAGCACATAAACGCCAGAATCATCCCTAAGGAGTAGCAGTCGGTCTTCTTATTAAACTGATGGATCCCATCGGGTCCCAGCTCAAGTAGTTCCGGTGCAGTGTACTCCAGCGTCCCTGTGGCCCCTGTACCTGTCCTTTTCTCACCTTCCAGCTGACTCTCGCCAAAATCGCCAATGTAAACCTGTGGCAATCTAAACAAATCAGGCTTGTTGTCCACTTTCGACACATATGATGAAGACAGAAGGCAGTTGGAAGGCTTCAAGTCTCTGTGTATGATGTGATTCCTGTGAAGCTCCGCAACTCCCTTCACAATACCTCTGAAAGTCACCAGTATCTCTTCATTCGTTAACAGTCTCCCCTTCAGTTTCCGTATCTTGAACTTCTTCATTTCCTTTACCGTCAACTTGGGTTCTTTCATTTCAAGCACGAGGTCCTCAAGATTACCACCGGGGCAGTACTGTTGTAATATAAAGGCACATGGGACTCTGGGCCCAAAGTCATTGATACTGTCCACTTCCAGCCAGACGTGGTTATAGTTCACCAAATGCTGAGTGTTACAGCTGATCGTCACCAGCATGTGCACTTCTTTCAGCACTTTGCTCAGCCATACGGGATCCTCGCCAATGGTTATCTTTTTGAGTGCAAACGTGCCCAGCGATACACCGTTGAGAATATGTTCCACTTTGTATACAGACCCTCTGGAGCCTCTCCCCACAAGTGAGATCTGCTTGAAGAACTTCTCATAGTATCCCTGTGTGAAAAGCTCATCTGGTAGCCGGAATGTGTCCTCTAGCAGCTTGAAGTAGTTTCCATGGTGGCCAGTCGTCTTCGGGACCGTGTTGTTGATGCTTACGCTTCCACTGAGTGCCATCGCAGTGGACCCATTCTGCTGCTGAGTGTGTGAGTGTCTCGGGGAGTTGCTTCTCCGGGCCTCCTCAAATCGATATCCACAATGCGGACAATTGACTCCTTGAAATTCTGGGATGTCGAACGGCTTATTAAACTGCTGCTGCTGAGCCAATGACACTTCATTGGTGGCTCTGTTGTGGATCACCAGAGTGTTCATGCACTGGTCATTGAGAACCACCGAGTACACCTGTTCTTCTGGCGGTGCACCAATTGACTCTCCACCATTATATACGATCAAGCTCATCTTGACATCTCCCTTGATTGTTCTTATTTATCGATTAATGCTGTGGAAGGCAAGCACTATTGTCAAAACACGGGGTAAATCCGGGATCCCAAAACACCTGCATAAATAGCCAGATCGGGTAGTTCACCTTGGGTGCAGAAAATTACGCAGCACCGCGGTAAATATCAGTACATGTGACCTCAGTTATAACAAACGTACCGAATCTGTTTACTTCAACACAACTTGAATTATTTATCCGAATTTATAGAAAAAGAACAAAAACCAGTCATTTTAATGTCCGCAGAAGACACCATCAGCCATCTGGTGCAAGCCAGGGACATGGCATTTGCGCAGCCCGAGACGATGAACCAAGTGGTCACCGTGGTGTGCGGAATGGCCGATACCACACAGCTATTAGCAGTACAACAGTGGTGTTCACAATTCTTCTGCGATGTACTCTCGTCCGAGGCTATCCAGTTCAATTTTGGCGCAAGACAGAGTATCTGTGCACCAATCCTGCCTGTGCTGATAAAACTTGCAAGGGTGGAAGACGTTGCGGTCTACAGAAACGTTGTGCTCAGTGCTACAAGTATGTTTGAACTGGTGTTTGATCTCGTCGCCAAAGTGTCAGATGGCGCACTCTGGGCACAGTTCCAGGAGCTCAAGCACATGATCCTGTCTCAATGGGACTCCCCATATCCATTAACTCCGAGAAAAGACGATCTCGACAAGTTCCGCTCAATGGGTGCTAGAATTGCCTCGCTCAAGTTCATTGGTAGAATGATCACCGTACAAACAGCGCCAATGTCGTCTTCGGACCCTCGCAGAAGAGGCCACTCGCCCGTGGACCCATCGGACATCTGTATTGCGAACCTCAGTGGCAGCCACCCTGTGCTATTTAGACAGCAGTTGGAGTCCGAAGGTGTCCAGCTCTTTGAGATGCTTGTGGGATTCTTCCAACACAATGAGTTCCTCATTGCTCAGAGCGCTGTACCAGCCCTTGAAAACCTTGTCTACATCATTCAGAGACGTAAGCAGTTTGCAGGTCGTGTCTTTGAGGCCCTCAGTGAGATCGACCTTGATGGAAAGCTTCAACACTCTGCTCATAAGCTGTTACGCTACAAGCTAGAGCGTCGGTTTGTTGAGCGTGCCATCAAGAACTGCCTGAACTACTGCATGAAAGCTGGGTTGACGAACTCGCAGGCTCCGCAGCACTCCAAGTTCTCCAAGATGGTCTCTGATATCGATTCCAAAATGGCGGAACAAAAGAAGAAGGGAATCCTCACAAAGTTATCATGGGATAACCCACGCAAGAAGATGAAGGTAGACCCATCAAATCCATTTGCCAGAGATGCACTGGTGGTAGATGACAACAGTCTGAACTCGCTGTACCAACTGATAGACGACAACGACCCACTAGTGAACATCGACGTGTCTGTGATTCCACCCGAGACGCTCGCCAATATCTGCATCGCTGCTATCAGCCGTGCTGATACAACAAAGCTGATCACAGCACTGACGATTGTGTCTACACGTTACACTGACCTCACCAATAAGTCATCAGCACATGGAGGCGCATCTGCCCCTCTATCTGCTGTGAAAGCCGAGGTCAAGGAAGAAGAGATTCTAAAAAACGACGATGCTGATAACCAGGCCATTCTACAGAATGAGCAGGAAGAAGAAGACGCCAGTATTGATACCAACTTTGTCCTCCCTGCTCCTGAAAAGCTCAGTGAGAACCAAAAGAAGAAACACATCGAGTTGATCACCAAAAACTTCTTCAAATTGTCAAATCTTCCGGCTGATGACAAGTCCGTCTCCTCGTTTAACCTACAAAGCGACTCTACGGACACATCAGCTAGAATATCACAAGTGGCCATCAGCGACTGGGGAAAAAACTCATGGCTTGTTTTGCTAACAAGACTGGCCACTAGGGGCCTCCAGACAGATGAGACATCCACCGAACAGTCTGACCAAATCAGAGAAGCTATTTTCCACTACTTCCTGGAAAATGTTCACGAGCGTATTGAGGTCATCATCGAATGGTTGAACGAAGAGTGGTATGCGGAATACACACGAAATGCTAAGCTGAAGACTAAGAACGATAAGTCATTAGTGGATGTGCCCAACTACATCCAATGGGCTGAAAGAGTCCTTGACTCGATGATTCCGTTCTTGGATTCCACTGATCGAAAACTTTTCATCCGTTTGATCTCAGATTTGCCATACCTGAACGCGGCATTAGTACAGAGAATCAAGTCTCTGTGTATTGACCCACAGAGAGCCACGCTTGGGTTCCAATCCTTGCAGTTCCTTATCATGTTCAGACCACCAGTGAAGCAAGCGTGTATCGACATCCTTGCAGAGCTCTATGATAGTGAGGATACAAGGGACTCCGCCACCCCGCTGATGGAGAAATACGCAAAGGATATTTTGGAAGAAAAGATTGCTAAGGAACACGGTGCTGTTGAAAATACTGCGGAGACTCTTGCAGCTACGGAAGCCTAGATGGAATAAACAATAGCATCTACAATGCAAAAACTAGTACCCATAAAATGTAGTTCCTTAGATGCAAACAAATTACTCCGTGACGATCTCCTCTTTCTCCTCGACAACCTCCTCCTTGATGTCCTCGATGACAACAACGTCTTCCTCGTTTTCCTTGACCGCATAGCCGTACTCCTCAGCATTGGACTCGATACTGGATCTCCAAGAGGTCCACTCCTCCAAGAGACGACGTCTTGTGAGAATGAGCTCCCTGGCAGCAGTGGACTCCTCCATAGCATCGGCCTCGTCGAACTGTGCGCTGTACTCTCTGAGGTTCTTTCTGACCTTTTTCTTGTCGCCTCCGCTCAAGAGGGATTCTGGACGTGGTCTCCACATAAACACCTTGAACTCATCGATGGACTCATCTCTGAGCAGACGGCCACCGAAGTCAAAGAGTTTATAACCGTTTTCGATCTTGTGTCTCCAGCAAGAAGACCAGGTAGCAACGAATCTTCCAGATGGGTCCCATTCAACATCAGTGATACCACCAAATGCAACAGTAGCCAATAGCTTAATGTGAGCGTCAACATTGGTTGGCTCACCCTCCTTCTTCTCACCAGAGTAATCCAAGTCATAGAACTCAATGGCACCCTTGGAAGACGACTGACCGATCACAGAGATAGCAATGAATCTGCCTCTTGGGGAGAAGTTCAGAGTGTTGGAGAACTTGTTCTCGAATTTCTTGAAAGCGATCCACTTCTTCAGTGGAGCAACCTTGGCCTTGGAGATCTCAGGAGCCCAGAACGAGATAACGTTCTTTGGAATGGCTGGGTTAGGGTCGGCCTCCTCTGGTCTGGAGATAGTCACAAATCTGTCACCAGTTGGATCCCACTGGAAGTTGATGACACGGTCCTTGAGCTCAACCTTCTCGACTGGAACGTCTTTTTCGTTAAGCTTGAAGATCTCCATGTTGGTGAAGATGGTCTTTTTGGACTTGGTATGACGGTCAACCTTGGCAAGCAAGTATTCACCCTGCTCCTGCCAGTGCAATCTAATGTCTGTCACCTGGACCAAGTTAGTGGTTCTCAAAACCTTCTTGGATGGCACCTCCAACAAAGCAACCTTAGCAGTCTGGTTAGAGGTCTCTGGAGTCCAATAGGCTAAAACGTGAGCTGGCTCATCAGTCTGACGGTGGTTGGCGTACTTAACGCCGGCTGGGGCAAACTCAAAGTCCTGAATGCCGTCAATCTTAATTGGCTTGTCCAAGAGGGCAAAGCTGTTGTTGGCAGTCTCGTAAACGGCCAAGGCGTTTGGACCCATACGGGCAACGTACTTGTCGTCATAAGACCACTTGAGCAACGGCCAGATCATGTCTCTTCTCTGCTCCAAGTGTGGTGGCAATGGGAATGTACGCACTGGCAACCCGGTGACAATATCCCAGACGATAAGCTTGTGGCCATCAGACTCTGGGCCGTGTGGGTAGTTGGCCCTTCTTGGGTGGTCCTCTGGTGGGGTCATCAATGGCTCAGGCGACAAGGTGATCAAGTACCTCTCGGATGGAGAGAAATCGATCAAGCGCACACCTGGATGAGCGAACTTCTTCAAGTTGGTGAAGTTAGCACCGCCCCAGGCCTGAACACCCTGTGGGTGCACAGAGAACAGGTACTGGCCCTTTGGAGAAAACTTCAGTGGGCCCTCGGTCCAGTTCTGTCTTGGGTCGATTACTGGCTCCATCTGGTCCTTCTTGGACCAGAAGACACCAGTGACGTCGCCCTTGTGGAGGACAAACTGGTCACGGCCGGCCTCATCCTGCAACCAGGACTTGAGGTATTCGGTCTCCTGGAATGGAGCCATGCGTGGCTCAACAAACTCGTCAGAGATAGCACCCTCAACAGCGTACTTCTCGATATCGCTGAGCTTGTTCAAGAACAGACGGTGCTTAACATCAAGCTTCTTACCGTTCAACTGTCTGATGGCCTTCTCAGCAGCCTGTGGGGAGTTGAACTCGACAAATGCAAAACCCTTGGTCTTACCGCCCTCCAATGGCATGTGGAAGTTCACGACTGTACCTGCACCACTGAGCAACTTTGTCAGGACCTTGGTCAGCACGGCAACCTTGGACTCTGGGGCAACAGGTGCTCCATCAACAACAACGTAACAGTCGAAAGTGGTGTCCTCTGGGACAGCGAACTTCTCCTCGAGGTCGGAGAAGTCGACATCATCCAGTTGGATGTCCTCGATCTTAGGTGGCTCCATGTTCAAAGACATAATTGGCTCTATGGGATCTTATGAAGTAAACAAAGGTATCAAAATGTCCATCAACTCTACGCGTGCAGAAATTTTCCACTCTTTAACAGTTGTGTGGCCCCTAGCACTAACTCCTTTTTCGCGGGTATGTCACGTGCACGACCCTAAGGAACGTTTCGGTGTGTGGTAAATAACAACAAATGCGGTGAAACAAAAAGGTAAACAAAGTCAGGTACAAGGGGAGAAACTCACGCGTCAGAAGGCAAACGGCTATTTCACTGTGGCATATCCGCAATAAGGTGCTCTTTCCTGGATTTTCACAACCTGGAATAGCTGGTCCACCTTTTTCTCAAGGGCAAAAATTTCCCAGCTGAGTGCCAAATCGCCAGATCTCATCAGCAGCTCCCTTCAACGGGTGTGCGAAGAAGAAACATCCGAAGCCACCATTTCGGCAGCAAGCTATAGGGCGGTTGGCCTAAAAATGCCACAGGACGCTGAGGATTCCTTTCTGAGCTCCATGGCTCGCGATGTGGAAGGACTTGACATTGCAGAGAAGAGCGGGAACATCAGCGATGACACGCCAGATCAGGAGAACATTGACCATTACGAGGAGCGTAATACGGAGCAAGAAGATGTGGATTCTGAAGAGGACAACGAGTTCTTAAACTCGAGTTCGTTCTTGTCAAACTCACAGATTATACGTACAACGAATGTCACCAATTTCAAGCCGGCAGAGCATAATCTTCTTACGAGTCCAATACGCAGAGTCAAGGATCAACAGCAGACGGCGCCTGCGGCCAACCAATCACCGGCACCAAAGCAGATGAGCTCTCCGTTGACTTCTCCACACAACAAGCCGCACTTCATGCTTGCAATGGAACAGTCGAAAACTAAGAGGGCAAGTCTGCCTGACCATACGATTGCCGAGGAGGATCACGTCGATACTGTGTTCAACGGCAGTGATCATGACGACCAAAAATCCACCAAGTTCATTGACATTGATGATCCAAGGTCCACACCAAATGTTCCTAAAATGCATCCTGATACAACACCCTGGAGAAGGCTGCGGCCACAGAGCACTATCAGAATCAAGGAGTCGGAGATCCCATCGTTACCAAAGCCAGATGCGACATCGATACACTACGTTCAGACTTTGTTTGACTCTCACTTTGACAGCAACCCGTCTACAAGGTCATCACCCAAGAGCACTGTGAGGTCTGTGTCGCTGTTTGATACAGGGTCTGTTGCCTCGGAAGCGGGTGGGTCTACGGTGGGCACGGTGTCATATGAGTTGGAAAACTTGCGTAAGCAAGTAACCAATTATAAACTGCACCAAAGAGTATTGATGGAGCTTATTAGAAACTTAGTGGCTTCATCTGGTATGAAAGCTGATGATATCAAGAATGGCATTATAGAAAAGTTGGAGAAAGAGAACGAGCTATTGCTCGATGAAAGACAGTCGCTACAGAAAGGGCTTGTTGATAAACATGAGCAAATCAAGACCATCCCTGAGAGTGAGGAGAAATACAATGAGAAAGTCAAAGAAGTTCTCGAACTGAAAAATGATCTTATTGCTTCGAAAAATCAATGGGCACAGTTGACAGAGTATGTCGATGAACTCAAGACACAACTTTTACAACAACAGGATGCACACTCTGCCACAGAAGAGGATATTGAGAGATGGCTCCAAATTTTGAATGGCATCCTCTCATCACTTCTTGGTTCAGTCAGTGGTGAATCTGCAAGAGCCGTACAGCAGGCAAGGGATTTTTCAAGGTCCATGAACACCAAGTTGAACGTTGTCAAGCTCGCATTGGCTGAAGTTCTAGATAACTTCCACAATTCACAGCAGACTCTGCTATCTGACAAGAGAAATCTGGAAAATGCTCCACAAAGCGGTATTGGCAAAGACCAATTCCAAGAGAAGTTAGATATGTCCAAGTCGGTGCAGCAAGAACTAAAGTCGTTATTGAGAGAACAAACAACACTGGTGGCCACACTCAGATCCGAACTTAACAGCCTACAAAATCAATTAAGAGACCACCAGCAGGCTAGTCTGAGCTTGAAGAACATCCTCGGGCAAAAGAGAGCTCAAATCACGGAGTTGAATGAACGTGTTTTGGAGCTTGAGGCTCAATTGGGAGACTTGGAGGAGCACGGTGGTGCAGGATTCCAAGAGAAAGAAGCCAAACTCTTAAAGAACAGATTATCTATTGCCAAAGTGAATCACAACAATGAGATTGAGAGGCTTCATGAGGAGATTGATAACTTACATGTTCAGCTGGAGCAGACATCAAGACGCTCTGATGATAAGAAGTTGCTGGAAGACCTTTCCAGAAAGCAGACATACATCAATGAGTTGAATGATGAGATTTCCACGTTGAATTCGAAGCTTTTGAGCTCCAACCGGGATCATGAAGCTGAAATTGTGAAGGTGAAGTCATTATTACAGGACTCAAGGGATGACTTTGAAGGTTTAGTGAGGGAGTACAATACTCTTCAACAAGAATTCAAGGAGATCCAGGAAGAGAGAATAGGTAAGGAGAAAGACTACAGAAGAAAGCTTGAACATGCGGCTAAGGAGTTGAACCTTGCTGTAACTAAGCAAAGAGCACTTGCTGCGGAGAAGAGTAAACTGACATACGCACTTGAAGAGTCAAAGAGAGAACGCAACACATTAAAGATGAACGTGAACTCTTTGAGTGAAAAAGTAAATCGGTTGTCCTATGATGTGTCTTCTTTGTCTGGGTATGATATTGGGTTCAAGAGCATGTATGACTTACAGACCCATCACATAAAGAATATGTTACACGATTTTGAGCCATTACTTGAAAAGAGTTCATATGATCAGGCGCAGCAGAAGTTGCACAAGCTCGCAGATCACTCACTGGATATTGAGATGTCACACTCCATTATTAGGTCTTTGCTTGCATTCTTTGAGAATGCCACAGGGTCGCTAATCAATGACCATAAAGAGACGATGATGTCAGGTCGTGGAGCAGAGAACGACGATCTCAGAGCACAAGTGGATGACCTCAGGCAACAACTCACGTGGTCTCATGAGAACCTCAAGTCTACATCGCAAGGAAAGGAGCATGAAGATGGTGACAGTCCACGCACCAAACTCAGAATCGAAGACCTACAAAGGAAATTCAAAGCTGAGCGTGAGAGACGGCGTGTTGAGTTTGACCAGAGCCAGAAGCTCGTAGCTAAGCTGGAGAAGGAGAACCGCAGCTTGAAACTCCAGGTTGAAAGGCTAAGGAATAATGATGTGGATTAGTGCATTCATAAGATTTATCTTTGTGATTTCGAATTGTAGTCGGCATTATTCATACGTTCTACTTTGAGCCGATATCAGTAAACAAAAAACTGTTATGAGCCCTCGCCCTGCGCGATGACCGAGATCGCATCCATAAGGCGAACAGGGTTTTGTCATCCTTGTAATATTGTCTGTTTGAGATGAAGTAGCACCGATTTTCGCACAAAGATGCTCAGAAGAACATTCACATCCCCTCTGGTGAGGCACAGCACACGCAGATGGTTCTCAGACGTGCGGATGAGCGACTACGAGCGCAAAATTTACGGGATCCTTTCGAAAGAGTTACGTCCCTCCGAGTTGGAAGTTGCTGATATCTCTGGTGGTTGTGGTTCCATGTTCTCGATCAACATCACAAGCCCGAAGTTCAAGGGTCTGACTATGGTGAAGCAGCACAAACTGGTGAACTCTGTGCTGGCGGAGGAGATTGCCAAGTGGCACGGACTCCAGTTGAAGACCAAGGCGGAGAAGTAATCTGGCACACTGTGCCCCCTATTGTGAGAAATCCTGTATATATTTTTATATTCGCTGTGGATTAGATCTTCAACTATCTACACATACTACAGCTACCGCTAATAATGCGTAGTTCATGAGTCATTTGAGTTAAACAGAGACGGTCTTCTTTCTCTCCAAGTACCGGGATTTGTATGAGGCCAATACGTCATCGGATAGTCTCGGTAGGAGCTTGGACTGTGCCGTACGTGTCTGATCCTCTTGCTGCTTCTGCCTCTTGTCCTGAATCTGCTGGATCTGCCTTAGCACTTCGTCTGTCTCGGACTGGCGAGTTGTCTTCTGTCTTTTGCGCTGGTTCTCTGAGTCTCTGACGCTGTTGAGCCCTGACCCGAGAGGTGCATTATCACTGGCAATATGTGGTTCCCCAGTATCTTCTCCAAGAGGCTCCTTGTTCAGCATCGCTCTATGAAACTTTACCATATCCACGCTCTTCTCCTCTGCTTCTTCTCTTTGCTCTTTCTCCTGTACTTTCTGTCTGTGTTCTCTGTAAGCCGTGGTGACAAACACCTCCTTATCGACATACTCGTCGCCTTCGAGTTCTCTTTCCCGTGCAACTTTCAAGTCCTGTACTCTGAGCTTGTCTTCTTGTCTCTTGTTCTTAGCTTCCAATAGCTTGTCGATATACTGTGGTCCTGTGGCTTTCTTCCTACTTTCCTCAACTTTCCTAGAGTGTGATACCTCATCGAACACCTCATCGTAAGCATAAACAGATTCATCCATCACTTCCTTGGGTTTTGGCTTGAGATAGCCACTCTTGAGCCCTTTCCTCTTGTTCTTGTTGATGTCTCTGTTAGCAGCGGCCCTCCAGTCTGTCACAGACTCGTCATCCTCCGAGGAGTCACCACCGAACCCTAAGGCTTTCCTTCCAGGCATCTTCTGGTTGTAATAGCCGCAAAGATCTCCCGTTTAACTATAGAGGGAAAGGGAATAAAAGCGTGCACTAGCTGATATAAGTAAATAAAGCACATGCAAACCCAGACACCAGCGCACCAGGCGTGCGCGGTGCCATGAATTGGTCGCGCGCTTCAACTCTCTCCAAGGACAGGACACAACAGTTGGTGATTGATCTTGCGAAATTTAGTGCTATTGCGCACACTTTCATAGAGCTGCCATAACCTTTGTTGTGATCATCTATACGCTGACGGGTTCCGTTTGATTGTGTCTGTTTTCTGAATACCAGGCCGACTGCACAAACGGGGTGATTCAATTCCCGCACTACCCTTAGTGTTATCTCCACCTGGCACGACATACTGAGAAAGAAAAGGGAAAGGAGAGGATGAACGGGTTTGACTGGCTGAACATCGCCGGGCTGCAGAGCGACAGTGACCTACCACCTCCACCGGTGTCCTTCGGTGTGACGCCGACATCATCAACGTCTTCATTGAATTTGAGAGAGCAGGGGATTCAAAGCGCTGTCCCAGCTGCTCCATTGAGCTCGAAATTGCAAGAAACTGCAGATGATCTGAACGTGCCATTATCTCTCAGGGCGGACCAATTGACAAAAGACGAGGCCAAGACGTACCTCCGGTGGTACAACGACCTAGTGGTGCGTCGTGGCACCAACTTGATCCGACTGGATGATGTGTTCCAGTTCCTACGAAACTTTCGGATATCTGAGTACAACAGAGAATTGTTGAATAAGATCTTCAGAGAGATCAACGCCTTAAACCTTGGAGAGTTCTTTGCCTTTTTGAGAGTCATTGCACATACAATACTGGGGAAGATGCCGATGAGACGGCTGATAAGTGAGCCTGCGCCCATCCCGAAGCCCAAGTCTATTCTCAGCGCAAAGAGAATGCCTGAGCCAGAGGAGGATGAAGAAGATGAGCAGCCAATGAGACAACAGAACGGTGAATCCACGCCATCATTTGACCTGGACTCTTTTACACAGATGCTGTTGACCGGAGAGGATCAACGACAAAACAGACTCAAGAAGAAGAAGAAGAGATCAGGGGTTACAAAGAGAATCAAGTTCTCAGATCAAGTGTCAGTAGAACCTACAGAAATCAAGAGCGTTGATCCCGTGAAGATTGACATGTCACTTCCAATGGACCAGCTGCTGAATAAGATGCCAAAGAAGCCACACGCGCAACAGGCAGAGCCACAACAGATAAATGAAGAAGAGGAACTAAGAGAGATGCAGGATTCGTTCTCACATTTCCAGAACATTAAGAACGTCGATAGCGCGTTAATTCATGGCACACCATCGAACATCCCTTCGATCTTCTTTGACGAAGTTGGGTCGATTTCTCCAAACTTTCAGTCGCCTTCGCCTGATCCTACAATGAGACCGCTGGCTCCAAGTCACACTGGTCCTGTGTTACCCATGGCTTCGAGTCATACAGGCCCGGTTCGTCTATTATCGCCAAACCACACAGGCCCAGTCCCATTTGTCAATTCTTTGCTGAACGGCACTGCGCAACAGCAGAATGGGTTCCTGGCACCAAATTATAACGTGTCTACAGAGGCGTTGTACTCTTCATCGCCAAACAACATCAACTCGAGAAACAACACCCCACCGGCGCCTCCACAGCGTCGTTCTAGAGCGTCGTCCTCGCCAATCCCAGTGGATCACATTCATCAGAATCACGTTACGCTGGAGCAGTTTGCCAATGCCACGCTATCACAGGATCGTATTGTGTCTGATCCACAACCGCAACAGCAGATACAACAGCCACCGACTCTGGCAGAGCTCCAGGCACAGCGCACGGGCATGAGCACTGGGGTAACATCCCCAGCACCAGTGCCGCCTCCACCGCGTCGCAGGGGGATGTCACAACCGCCTGCTCCGCCACCATCTCGTTCCCAGATCCTGAGTCCTCAACCACCACCACTGCCTCCGAAGATCGCACTCAATGGCCAGCCACAGACTGAGACCCAGCAGTTTGGGTCATCCAGTGCCGTCGATATCCTCGGAGACCTGAGAGCACTGCAGAACGAAGTAGACAGACTACACTACTGAGCAGATTATAAACCCGTCTAATGAACTGATGAGCTTATCTCTTGGAATCTACTGCGCGTAGCTGTCTTGCTTATTTACCACACACCGCGACTTCTCCCCTTTTAAGTCCGCGTGTTATTATTCCCCCACAGGCAACCACTGAAATATAAAAAGGCCCGGATTATCCGCGCAAGGGGTACAGCTGCTTCCCACCTCCTTGTTCCACTACAGATCTCCATCACGATGAGTTTCTTCAAGAGTATGTGGGGCGGCAAGAACCCAGCATTGGAGCCGGAACTCAACAACTTGGTCAGTTCGTTGTCATTGTCACACAGGGAGGCAATTGCCATTCCTTCTGGTGCCTCAGTGTCGTACCTCGAACTATCGCACATCACGGGACAGTTGCAGACGCTTTTCTACTCGCCATCTTCTCCACTATTTTCGCTGTGTGGGAAGCAAACAGCAGTCGGTATCTCCTTGCCTAATGGGCTTGAGCTGGTGTCTGTGTTTCTTGCAGTGACACACGCCGGCAGAGTGGCTGCGCCATTGAACCCGGCTTATAAGAAGACCGAGTTTGACTTCTACTTGGACGATTTGAAGACACATGCAGTGGTAGTTCCTCGCGGTACTCATCTTGACAGAGACCAGGCCGTAGTTCAATCGGCAAAGGACCACGACGCTCTGTTGGTTGAAGTGTGGTTCGACTCCGCCCGTAAAAGAGTCGAGTACGCAGTGTATGGCCATGAAAGCAACACTGCCCTTTATGAATCATTGACATTACCATTGTTCATTAACACTATCAATGGTTTCCCAGGGGAAGCCACTGTGGACGACATTGCGATGATCTTGCACACATCGGGTACCACGGGCCGTCCAAAGACTGTGCCACTGACACACGCCAATATCTCTCGCTCTATGAGGAACATCCGTGATACGTATGACTTGACCTCCGATGACAGATCATATGTTGTAATGCCATTGTTCCATGTCCACGGTCTAATTGGTGCGTTGTTGTCCACACTAAGCTCTGGTGGATGTGTCATTATCCCTCCAAAGTTCAGTGCATCTCACTTTTGGAACGACTTTGTTGAGTACAGAGCCACTTGGTACTCTGCGGTTCCAACCATTCACTTGATATTGTTGAACACCAAATTGCCATCTCCTATTCCAAAGATCAGATTCATTCGTTCCTGTTCTGCTGCATTGGCACCTGCTACGTTCCACAAGTTGGAGGAGACTTTTAAGTGTCCTGTGTTGGAGGCATACGCAATGACCGAAGCTGCTCATCAGATGACATCAAACAACCCACCATCTAAGGGCGATCGCAAGCCTGGTACTGTGGGACAAGGTCAAGGTGTTGAGGTTGCGATCTTGGACGATGCTGGTAAGCACTTACCTACTGGTGGTATTGGTGAAGTTTGCATTCGTGGTTCCAATGTTACCAAGGGGTACGCAAACAATCCAAAGGCCAATGCAGAAAGTTTCACCAAGGAAGGATTCTTCAGAACAGGTGACCAAGGGTTTTTAGATTCCGATGGGTTTGTCCATTTGACGGGTCGTTTGAAAGAGTTGATCAACCGTGGCGGTGAAAAGATTGCCCCATTGGAATTGGATGCTGCATTGTTATCCCACCCTGATGTCCGTGAAGCAGTGGCATTTGGTGTTCCAGATGAAAAGTATGGTCAAGTTGTTCATGCAGCGGTGGTTTTAAAAGATAACACCTCTGCAACACAGGAGGAGATCAGACAGTTTATGAAGAAGAAAGTGGCTAATTTCAAGGTCCCAGATAAAGTCTACTTGGTGAAGGCGTTACCTAAGACTGCCACAGGTAAGATCCAGAGACGTAACATGGCTTCTGTGTTTGCCTCCAAGTCGAAGCTGTAACTTGCCAAAGACCGAGATGTCTATTTCTTTTTACATTGTATATCACCCTTCACATCTGACTATTAAATCATTTTTACAATATTATATCATATTATTATGTTCGTATCAACAGCACATTCTTGACCTCGTGGAGACTTTATTCAGATCTATCGTATCACTATCGTCTTGTTGAACGACAAACTTATCCATGGGCACGTCCTGTGCAACGGTTTCAAACACCCTTTGTACGTTCTCCCCTGTTTTCGCAGAGCATTTGATATACTCGAGTTGCTGCTGTTGACAGTATTGTAGCACCACGGAATCATCGATGATATTGCTCGATGCGCTATTTGTTAGATCCAATTTGTTGCCGACTATTTTAATGTTGAGTGTCTCTGGCGCCTGGACTCTTAGTTCGTTTACCCATGTCTGTGCCTTCTCAAAGCTTTGTGGATCCGATATGTCGAACACAACGAGAGCAGCATCTGCGTTTCTGTAGTACATCGGCGCCAGTGATTTGTATCTCTCCTGTCCGGCCGTGTCCCATATCTCAAACTTCACACTAGACTCTGTGTCAACTTGAAGTTGTTTAGTGATGAAGGCAGCACCGATGGTGGATTCTCTCAGTTGGTCAAAGGAGTTCTTCACAAACCTCTGCACAAGTGAGGACTTCCCCACTGCAGAGTCGCCGAGAAGTACCAGCTTGCAGTGTGCGTGTTTCTGCTGTTCCATTTGTTTTGGCTTTTTATAAGATCTATCATATATATATAGCTAAGCCTTAAGGCTAAGATTTGCAGATATCATTTTTCCTCGGGTTTGTTTTTGTTTTTGTCTGAGCGAATGGATTTCTGGGGTATATACATAATATAGTCAGTGCACTCATAGAATTAGAGGCAATTCATGGAAATGTTGGGGCTAAAAGAGGTATGTTGTCTCAATCAGAGCTACAAACTAACCGAATGACTAACTGATAAAAAAAAAAGTTTCTTCATCGCCAGAAAGTGCTGTCTCTCTATAGAACCATCATACGGAGTGTGACCAGTGAGTCGGCATCCTAATCAAATGCATACCACAGAGCTAACTTAATCCTCAGAACTACCGACATCACAGCGGAAAGACCTCCTGGAATACACGAGGAACGAGTTCAGAGTCAGCGGGGGAAGTCTAGAAGCGAACCAGTTCCTGTTAAGTAAGGGGAATAGGCAATGGGAAAGCATGCGGGGATTCCTCTTGGGCCATGGATCCTCATGACATTTACACCACGGGTCCCTGAATAATGACAAATTTGACATAGCACACAGAATATATCAGGTCTACAATTACATGCCCATGAATTCAGACACCGGGTGGATAAGGAAACTCATCAAGATGTCTACACTACACACATCTAGCTATATAACTTCGTCTCATTTCCCGGCATCACATAGCACCGAGATTCAATATATATATATATATATATGGTTTGTTTGTGTCTCCCGAGAGGAGCGTAGTAAGATCGTAGAAAGGCATGGCTGTGAATTCTATTGCGTGGGCCGTGGTTGTAGATGAAAGGAATTAGAAAGAACGTGTGGGTAACTTTTTTTTTTACATGGACAACACCTTCTTGACAGCTCTGATGATGGTTGGAGCATCTGGGAAGGCAAAGTCCTCGAGCTCCTTAGCGTATGGAGTTGGCACCTCAGCCCCGGTAACTCTCTCAACTGGAGCGTCAAGGTAGTCAAAGGCCTCGGACTCCATGATCTGGGCACAGATCTCGGAACCAACACCGAAGGCTGGGAAAGCAGACTCAACAGAGACCAAGTGGTTGGTCTTCTTCACGGACTCGATGATGCATGGCACGTCCAATGGCTTGATAGATCTCAAGTTGATAACCTCGGCATTGACACCGTACTCCTTAGCCAAAGTCTCAGCAGCCTCGAGAGAGAACTGAACGTTTCTGGAGTGAGCAACAATGGTGATGTCGGTACCTTCTCTCTCAATCTTGGCCTTGCCCAATGGCAACACAAAGTCTGGCGACATTGCCTCCTCGGAAACCTCAAAGGTCTCACCGTACAACAACTCGTTCTCCAAGATGACAACTGGGTTTGGGTCTCTAATGGCAGCCTTGGTCAAACCTCTGTAGTCCTCTGCAGAGTATGGGGAGACAACCTTAAGACCTGGGATAGAACCATACCAAGCGGCATAGTCCTGGGAATGCTGGGCACCGACACCGGCAGCAGCACCGTTTGGACCTCTGAAAGTGATGTTACATGGTTGGATACCACCGGACATGTAGTACGTCTTAGCAGCAGAGTTGATGATGTGGTCGATGGACTGCATGGCAAAGTTGAAGGTCATGAACTCCACCACCGGCTTCAAACCAGCGAGGGAGGCACCAACGGCCAAACCGGTGAAACCCATCTCTGTGATTGGGGTGTCAATGATTCTCTTCTCACCAAATCTGTCAAGCAAACCTCTGGTGATCTTGTAGGCACCTTGGTACTGGGCAACCTCCTCACCGATGACGAACACCTCCTCGTCACGGTCGAGCTCCTCGGCCAATGCGGAGTTGAGGGCATCACGGACAGTGATTTTTGTAGACTGACAACGCACCTGGGCATAGTTCAAGCCAGCGAGACCAGCAGATCTCTTAAGTGAGCTGGAGAGCAATTGGGCGCCCTTGCTGACGCTGAGAAGCTTGGAGGCCATCGTCGTTGTTATGTTTTTTTGATGTATGGTCCTTCTAAACAAAGCGGGTTTAGAGAAAGGAGAAGGATGTGGGGACTGGCAAAGTGTTATATTTTGTCAGAGTAAGATGGGGGGCTGGGATTGGGAGGAAAAAGGCGTGGGTGCCACTGCGCTGCCGAACACCATCCCGATGTGCCCTACAGGCAGGTGCATTTTGTATGGGACCGCGCTTGCTTATGTCAGCACGCGTGGATTTTTCTGTGGGGGAGCCCCGGAGCTTAGCGGGGAGATCGCAGCGGCCAATGGCGGCGTACACCATTTGATCTTTTGAATAGTAGATTCCTAAATAGATTATTTTTTTTCCCGATTGATCATCTAAATACAACACAAAATCAATTGAGCTGACACACGATGGAGAAGCTAAACCCATCTTCAAACTGCCAATCTCTGCCAAAAGCATCAGTTGATGAGTTCTGGCTTTCGCGAATCGCGCCCCCGCAAAAAAAAATGTATAACCATAGGCGTAAGTTGTAACGCCATATCGTTGCCGCCGCGACCCTCTGCGCTGTACCTTTCTCAGGGTTTATTGCTGGAAAGGGAAATATCCGTAACAGGAACGGTTGGGAGCCCGGTGTCAACATGAAACATCCAAACACCAGTAGAGATACGCCAGAACGCGCTCCAGCCCTCCCATCCCATACTTTATTTTGTTGACTTTTCGATTTCTCTTCATTTTTCTGTCATTATTCAGAAATCCAAGCGGTAAGATGGCAGAGTCAAGCTATGAGCTTCTGCCTGTGCACAACAGGAAGTCGCATTCTGCGATGCCATCAAGGCCACACACGCCGTTGTCCCCCTCTACGCCTGCGCTTCCAACTTCGAGTTCCCCATACAATCATATAACACCTGCTTCGTCATTACCGGTGCTTGATAGGCCGCAGTTTGTACTGTTGGTAGTGTTGTATCTGCTGCAAGGTATCCCTGTGGGCCTCGCGTTTGGATCGATCCCGTTCTTGCTAAAGGGCAAGCTGTCCTATTCACAAGTGGCCACTTTCTCATTAGCATCATATCCATACTCTATGAAACTGTTGTGGTCACCGGTGGTGGATGCTATCTATAACAAACAGCTAGGAAGACGCAAGTCGTGGATCATCCCGATCCAGTTGATCTCAGGGACAACGCTAATCTTCTTGGGGACGAGTATGGATCAATTGTTGGAATCTCCAGAGGAGAACCTCGTACGTATCACATGGACGTTCTTCTTCTTGGTATTCCTCTGTGCTACCCAAGATATCGCAGTGGACGGTTGGGCTTTGACCATTCTATCCCCACAATCACTCAGTTATGCATCCACGGCGCAAACCATTGGCCTTAACACTGGCTACTTCCTATCGTTCACAGTGTTCTTAGCATTCAACTCATCGCATTTCTCCAACAAGTATCTCAGATCCGTACCGCAGGAGTACGGTGTGTTATCACTCAATGGATACCTCAAGTTCTGGGGATGCATATTTATTCTTGTGACTGCATGTGTCGCATTCCTTGCTAATGAAGAACCACCACATCTGCGTCTCTCTTCCAAGAAGTCTGATTCAGTTACACAGACAACAAACACGCCAAAGACTACGATGGAGTCGCTCAAGCATGTGTATCACACGATGCTCGAAGTTCTTAAGCTTCCGAACATCCAGACATTCATTATTGTGCATATCATCTCCAAGATCGGATTTCAGGCGAATGAAGGTGCTACGAATCTCAAGCTGTTAGAGAAGGGGTTCGCAAGGGAAGACTTGGCCATCACAGTACTCATTGACTTCCCATTTGAGATCATTTTTGGTTACTACGTCGCCAAGTGGTCCTCTGGTAAGAACTCTTTGAACCCATGGATGTATGGATACCTCGGCCGTTTGTTCGCTGCTGCGTTGGCAACTGTGGTCGTTTGGTCATTCCCATCCTCTGGAGAAGTGACAATGTCATATTTCATCTTTGTCATATTACAGCACTTGCTTGGTTCATTCATGTCCACGATCCAATTTGTGTCTGTGAATTCGTTCCACACTCAAATCTCGGACCCATTGATTGGTGGTACGTATATGACCACCTTAAATACCATTTCGAACCTGGGTGGACAATGGCCTCGTTACGTTGTCCTCAACATGATTGACTACTTCACTGTGGCTATCTGTACCTCAGAACTCGATGTGCTCGATGCCAAGACTAAAGAATCCTGTAATGAGCAGAATGGTGTTTACACAGTGGAAGAGGATGGCTATTACATCACAAATTTGGTGTGCATCACATTGGGGCTGGTCCTGTTCTTCGGATGGATCAGAAAGAAAGTCATTCATTTGCAGAGTCTCCCTACAAGCGCATGGAGAGTAAAAGACTATTAATATTCACACCGTGTCTATACATAGAATATATCTCATGGATTGAGAAACCGAGGAATGATGTAGATCGCTAGACCGACATACCCTGCTATTAAACCTGTGAGCTTCTCTGCAAATGAGTGGAAATGTGTGGATGTGACCAAAAGCATCCACCACCACAGAGCCATGAATGATATGAGCAGAGCAGTGGAGCTCTTCAACACTAATAGTGAGTATTTCACCACTGTGTTCCCCTGTTGGAGCCTCTGTAGCTTAATTTCATTCCAGATAGCACATAACTCTTCATATGCGCCAATCTCCACCAGCTCGAACCACATAATTAAAGAACTATGCACTAGCAAAAACACATGGCCACTTGGGTCGTGTCCGCCAGCCCACTGGCCCTTCATCCTGCGACACATCAAACTGCCAATATCTGCAAGCACATTATCCTGGTGCTCCAGCTTACACACCCCACCCGTCCATAGGAACACTCTGTCCATAATAGGCAGCCCAAAGAACCACTGGGTGAATAATACCCACCACAGCGTGCCCAGAGCCAATCTCATCATTGTGTTGGTGGACACTCTGCGGTGCTGTATGAGGAAGTAGCCGGTGATCACCAACGTCCAGAACCATCCATTCTTCACGAATAGTGTGTTGAGCAGGTTGTGTTTGTTTGTGTAGTAATTCACGACTAGTTCCGGGGACGTGTGATAGAGCATCTGGCCCAGTAGTATAGTGAATGGGTACGACACGAGGAGCAACAACTCCGGAACATGTAATCGCGTTCGTGTGTGAATGCGATGTATCCAAAGCTTGAGTCTCTGGTTGTGCAAATGGTAAACGTCCTCCATTTTGGGTAATTAGTTCTATACTAATTGAAGAGATGAAGAGAGAGAGAGAGAGAGAGATAGAAAGGTGGCAAGAAATACGGCCCGCACCGTTTTGTAAATGCGGAGGTCGCGAGGTGTTCGGGTTTCAATAATCAATATTGTGATTGTTTTCAGCTGGGCACAAGGTAGTGAACTATGAATGTGCGGTTTACCTGTCAATAGTAAAGCCACAATGGCAGAGGAGTTACCGACACGGTGGGAGGTTGAGCTCGAAGTGAGTCCCAGGTGTGGTTTAAGCTATCAAGATCTAGTTAAGCTAACAGCAACCAACAGTTCGTCCAAGCATTGGCCAACATACAATACCTCAACTTCCTAGCACAGAACAAGTACCTGGAAAAAGAGGAGTTCTTGAATTATCTAAAGTACTTAGAGTACTGGAGAGACCCAAAGTATGCCAAGCACCTTGTATATCCCAACTGTCTACACGTATTGACACTGCTACAATCCGAGCAGTTCCGAGAACAGATTCTAAGGCAGGACGCCGCTGCTATACTGATGAACGACATGGTGCACAGATGGAAGGAACCACAGACGACTTTTGCACCTACGCCAATTCAAACCATAGTGAACCCGGAGAATCGCAGGAATCTCGAGGAAAATGATACAGTAAAGGAAGAGACGAATGGGAACGGCAATGGAGAAGCCAAGGCAAATGGCTCGGTGATCCACAACGCATCCACTGTGGGTTCAACTACAGACACGCCTCCGTCGTAACAAAACATTCGCATTCAATAATACTATTACAGCCCAAACTTCTCCTTCAATGCCTGCTGGATTTGCTCATTGCCCAAGTCGACGTTGTCCAGGTCCTCAAGCAGCTTATCCACGCGTGGTTTGTTCTTTGCCAGCCCGAGTACCCGGAGCAGCTTTGTGGTCTCCACGCTGAGGTACCAATCTCTCTCGTTCGGTGTATGTTCCAGCCCACGGATCCCGCCATCTTCAATAGACTTGTCAAGTACGTCCGTTAGCTTTCCTATTGTGTCGAATAGCTCTGTGGTTTGTGATACCAGGTAATATAACGTCTGATCTAACGGTGCCAGTGCCTTGAGTGCATCCATCGCCTCGAGCGATAGTACAGGTGTGGATGTGAGGAACTGAAGTGAGCTCTTGTATAGCTTCAGTACTTTGAGTATACTCTTGGCATTGTTCAGTTGTAGCACCAGCTGTTTCTTTATCACCAGCTGCTGTGTGATCTCTTTAAAAGTCTGATTAATCTTCAAATCAAGCTCGATGGAGCGGGCTTCAGCTCTTTTATCCAGTTGTACCCCCTGCTGATGTCTTAGTCGCATCCATCCTTCATTACTCAGATCATTTGGTATCGTTAGGATGTTTCTCAAAGCATACAACTCGAATTTGTCAAAATTCTTATCGACAGAGTTTTCCAGTAGAGTCTCTAGCTTCGCTGTCCCCATTTCCACCTCTGTGTCATCCAACTTTACCTGCTTATTCTGCGTCAAATACGTTTCCACGGCTTGTGTACACTTGTACATAACACCATTCACAGCATTGATGATGTCGTCTATCAGCGCAATGGGAGGAAATCCCAAATGCTCAGTGACAATCTCGGTGGACCGCACGCTCGGAGCGGACATATCTTGTGTGTATTCGAGTCTCTTTCCACTCCCAATTCTATAGCACTAAAGCGAATTACTGCTTTGTTTACGTTTTTCAAGTGCTGTAGTGATGATCTTTCAGATCGCGCGCGCATATTTTGAGAACGTCGTCATGGTAACAATCACTCAAATATAGCATGAGACTCGGGGGTGTAAGTCACGTGCGGACAGTCGTAACTCTTTAAATTTTGGGGATGGGGCCACATTAATGTAGTACATTTAATTTGAAAAGTTCACTCTACCAAAAGTTCTGGTCTCTAATAACGAAAAAAGCTTTGAGACCTCCTCAGTGCCGGCAGTTACACTATGCTGAGGTGCGAGGGAACACGACTTTTTTCTTCCTCCACACGGCTGCTGAACAAACAGCTCAAACAGGATGCGCAGTTCCCATTGAAGTGTGGTCTTGAGATCCATTCACAATTGAAGACCTCACACAAGTTGTTCTCTTTATCTTCAACGTCATTTTTGGCTGATCCCAACACTAAAATCTCATATTTTGACGCTTCTTTACCGGGAACACAACCAAAGTTGAACCCAGAGGCACTCAATTTGGCTCTGAGGGCTGCCATTGCGCTGAACGCCCGAGTCATCAGAGATTCGACATTTGACAGAAAGCATTACTTCTACGGAGATCAGCCAATGGGATATCAAATTACACAACATTATAATCCGTATGCGAAAGGTGGTGAATTTGTGTTGTATAAGAGAGATGGTATAAAACAGGACTCAAAGACGATACGCATCGAGCAGATCCAGCTTGAACAAGACACGGGGAAATCGGTATACACAGAATCTGAGACTGAATCGTATTCCAAGATTGACCTGAACAGAACGAATACCCCGCTGATTGAGATGGTGACAAAGCCTGACTTCACAGACCCTGAAGAAGTGAAAGTTTTCATCAAGAAGTTCCAGAACTTACTAAGACATATGGATATTTGTACTGGTGATTTGGAGACCGGTGCGATGAGAGTCGACGTTAATGTGTCCGTCGGCGGTGGTGAACGTGTTGAGCTGAAGAATTTGTCCACTACCAGTGCCGTCATCAGTGCCATCAAGCACGAGTACAAGAGACAGGTCGATCTGGTGAAATCCGGTGGCTCTGTGGTTCAAGAAACGAGAGGCTGGGATGGTAAGAGAACCGTGAGACTTAGAACGAAAGAAGATGCTCTCGATTACAGATACATGCCAGACCCTGAGCTTCCTCCTATTATGCTGGATGAGTCGATTGTGGACCAAGTCACCCAGAGAATGCCGCAGAAGCCAGACGATGTGTTAACAGAACTGATGAGTGGTCCCTATCACTTGTCGCTCAAGGATGCCACCATCCTAACATACGACTTGGAGCTGTTAAATTACTACAGAGCCTTGTTCCATGCGGCTTTTGATAAACACAACATTGAAGCCAAGCTACCGGGAAACTGGCTGATTCATGAACTTCTGGGAACGTTCTCTAAAAACAACATGCCATTTGACCCCGAGTACATCACTGTCGGCTCCCTCGTGGAATTGATGACACTCGTGCAGACAGGCCACATCACAAACTACAGTGCTAAGCTCCTATTACAGCACCTGTTCAACAACAAAGATGAGATCGCCACGTCGTTGGATAAAGTCGTTGAAGAATACGGACTGTCAAAGCTCAAGCCTGAGGATATCACTAAGGAAGAACTCCAATCTGTGTGCCAGGAAATCATGGACGAGCAACAAAAGACCGTCAAAAGTATCAAGAAGGGCAAAAGCAACGGACTTAACTTCCTCGTGGGCCAGGCAATGAAGGCAACACAGGGCCGTATCGAGGCAAGCGCGTTCGAACAGGGCTTTAAAGAGCTGTTGGAGATTTAGGTGTACATAGCTCTGAGATATCATCAATGCATATATAGAACTAGTATGTAGAATATACTTCTGTTTTAGTCAGAGTCAGAGTCGGAGTCTTCACTCGAGTCCGCCTCGGCAATGACCTCCTCGTCGCTGTGAGCCTTGTAAGAAGGCACCGTCTCCTCTTTATCCTGTTCTGGCAGGGCCACTGTGCTGAGATCTGCGTCATCAAATCTGATCTTCTTGTTCGGCACCACTGGCTTGGTCTCTGACTCGGAGCCCGGCTTTACCAGGGACCCTTCAACGTTGACAACTCTGCCTGAGTTGTGAATCGCCTTTACGGTGAACTTGAGTTTGCCATCCACTGGCATCTCGGACTCGTCAAGCCACTGGCCCAGCGACTGCAATTTCTTTCTGTTTGTGCTGTCCTCCTCCTCGTCTAAGACCTCGTCGGCTTGGTTAGGAACGAAAGTCCAGCCTTCTGGGATGTTGTTCTTCTTGATGCTGGCGTTGAAAGTATCATTCACAAGCAAGCCGATGTGCGATGGCGACTGCATGTAGATGTGTCCCTCAAGCACATCGCCGACCTGTGGCTTCCAGATCATGAGATCTACTGACACCCACATGAATGCAAATGGAGAGTGTGCATTTACCTTGGCGACAACGGCATCGTTACTCTCTGTTGTGTGTTCTGCGCTAAGTCTGAGATTGTCGTACCCGACAACGACAGCGCTCACGGGCTGGAAGTTTTTCATGAGCATCGGATCGAGATGTTGCGACTTTATGCCTTCCAATGGCTGCTTGAGGTATGAAGGTGCCAGTGACACATAGAGAGATGTGGTAATCTTATGAAAGCACTCCGACAGCCCATCGCCGTTCACCGGGTTGGTAGACTTGGCTGCGAGGAACTGCGGCTTCCGGCGCTTGAGGTTCTTCTGTGAGTCCGAGTTGGCTCTCTTTCTGGTGGTCTGCATCGTCACAAGGTATATTACCAGCGGATTGGTTGCAATTTAGAGGTAATGGTCTACTACTGCTGAGATGAGTGGGAAAAAAAAATTTAAGCGCTGCACACCGGGCTCGTAACCTTTTATTTCGGGTAGTCTTCTTGATGCAGGCATATTCTCGAGTTTTCGAGCACCGACATTTGTTCAACTGATCACTACCTTCTCTGACTATTTTCCACCGGTTTGGCACAAAAGAGACAACAAAATGGTACAGATTGAGCTCGACAACATCACAGAGGAGAACAAGAAAGTCCTGCAGGTGATCAACGAAGCCTGCCTTCCGACGCGCTACACGGAGGAGTTCTACAAGACGTCAGTGTCCGGATTCTCCAAGTTTGCATACTATGGAGAAGTCGCCGTGGGTGCCATCAAGGCCAAGCTCGAGGTACCAGCAAACCATACAGTGCCGAGCGGCGTTTACATTGAGTCTGTTGCTGTGCTGGAGCCCTACAGACACCTTGGAATCGGGAAGAAACTGGTGGACTACGTGATTGAACAGGCTAAGGAGAGCTATGTCCATAATGTGACACTACACGTCTGGACAGAGATGGAGGATGTGAAGAAGTGGTACGAGTCCATGGGGTTCAAGCAGGAGGAGGTCATTCCACAGTACTACAAAGACCAGAAACTGGAGAATCCGGATGCCGTACTGATGTCTCTTAAATTCTGATGATTTACGAACAGTGTATATACAAGTTCAGATCTTTTCGATCCAGTATTCGTTTCTCGTATCGTCCCTCGTGTCCCCCGGCATTGTAGCATTGTAGGACTTACCGAACTCCCTGACATGGCGAGAGTACTGTACTTTGAGCTCGTCTAATGGGTCAGAGCAGTCCAATGGCACCTGGTACAATCTCGAGAAGATCTTATAGTCAGGGATGGGCTTGACCTTCATCTTCATCACCTCGCGGTCTTTACCCTTGTCCTTTCCCTTCTTCACCTTCTTGACCCTTGTGGATTTAATGTAACGGGTCATGAAATGCTCAATCGTCTCTCTCACGCCCATAACAACGCCAGGTGGAGCCCAAACTTCAAACAGCTCGTCATTCTTTTTGGCACCCGTAGGAGTGATCTGGACATATCCAATGTCCTTGATGATTAGGTCAATGGACCCGTGGAATGGTGGAATCAGATAACGACACATCTTATACACGGCCTCAGGCTTCACATAGAAGTGATCTGCAAGGGATTCTGGTGGGTTCTTCACAGTCTCTAGAGCCTTCTCCATAGAACTGCAGATCCATGGCTTACCATGGCATACGGGGATCATCTGCACAATGGAGTCCCTTGGTGCTTGAATAAAGAACAGGCCACCAACAGTGAGAACTTGGTTGCCTTTCAGAGACTCGTAGTGCTCTTTTCTTAGGTCATTCACAAGCACCTTGCGGCCTTGTAATACACCTTTCAATTTGTCTTCCTTGACCAGTTCAAAGAGTCCGTCCGAGTCCAGAAACCCAGGAGTGTCCACAACAGTCTTCTCGCCACAGAGATGAGTGATGTTCTCTCGTGTGAGCGCCGGGAGGTGTGAAGACCCTGTTGCTTTCACGTGTCTGGCGCCCTTCATCGACAACTTGTTTGAGACGTTGACCAAGCGATTGGCTAAACGAGTCTTTCCGGCATTCACAAACCCAACGAGATGATTCACCCAGCTTATAGAATTGTAAAGATTCTCCACGGACCATGATGTATGCGCACTGACGATATGCAATTTGCTCTTCCTGCCGGTGAGTCTCTCCAGCGCAGACTCAAAGTAGTTGGTGTATTTTCTCGCAACAGAGTCAAACCCACAAAGCATGTCGATCTTGTTCATCACATACGACACATTCTTTCTTCCCTTGAGGGGCACAAGCGACATTGGAAAGTCATAAGCTGAGAAGACATGCACAATATGGTCTTTCTCAGGGATCTTGCCCAGCACTTCGTGCAAGTTCAACGGTTGGTGCTCTGAAGGCTTGTAAATGTTGTGGTGTATAGCATCATGGCATCTCTCACACATCTGCTCTCTATTTGATGTGTTTCTTGTGCTAGGCCGTGCCATAGATCTGTCGCTAAGGCCCAATAATTGACGCCCTTCGTCATCCAACTTAGAAAAGGCGAATAATGACTGGAAGCCCTTACTCTGGTACCGCGTTCTGGCAGCTGTAGGTTCAGTTTTCGACTCGATGTAGTAGCCGACTGCTTCTGGATCTCTGTTCTGTATCTTGATACCACACGACGCACAGCTCAGTGGCTTACAGCTCTTGATATCATCCTCTCTTCTTTCCATCTTTGGTTTGAACATCGCAAGAGCTGTCTCTCCATTGTTCTTCAAAGTAGACTGCGCTCTGGTAGGCTTCAGCAAGCACGAGCGGAGCAACAGTGTACGTACAGCATGCTGTCGTACCACATATCTTCTCACAAACATTGACACAAGTCTTTGGCCCTGTGAAACCGACAACTTTTATGTGTCAACATGGGGCCCTCGAAATTTTCCACCAAAAAATAAGCTCTACTATGGTGTGGCGCGTACCAGCGCTTATTCACCACTACAAATGTCTCGGTATATGTTACACAGATGGCACTTGATGTGAGTTGTTATTACCTAATTGGGAGCCCTATAGTTTATGCACCATGATCGCATCGCCACTCAGCTGTTTACCTATATAAGAGGCTCTCCCCTCATGTTTCAGGTCACTGTCGTTATCCCTATATATTATGATCTAAGCTATCACTGAGGTTCACTCATATAGACTATCACCTAAGCCCTACCCAAACTATAATATGGAGGTCCTACCAAAACTTCTTTTGGCGGTTTTTTCTCTCTGGTTCACCAACTGGTTCGGCTGGGAAGCCTTCCCAGCCAGCATTGCGCCACCGGCGACCCCCCAGCCCACCATTGAGAACGCCCCAGGAGTTACACTCAAAACCATGTTCGAGGCCATCCTTGGCTACCATTCCGACCTGATCTCGCTGACCTCTCACTTGATTCAGATGATCCACTCACTCTCCGGTACCACCATCGCTTGGATGTGGACCTGTGCCTGGACCACCAAGGAACTCGTTCAAGGAACCATTGCCTTTATCTACCCACATGGAGAGACGATGTTAGCTCTCTGCCGCCACCTGGTCTCTGCTTGCCTGACTCTGGACAACTTCTTCGCCTCCTTGTCCCTCGACCACCGTAAGACGGTTTACATCCTCACTTGGATCACCACCCTGTCGCTGGCGGTCCTGTGGAGCAACGGACACGCCGGTGCGAAGAAGAAGTCCACTTCCACTTCTGGCCAATCCACCGTCGTGAATGTCAGCAACACACTCCAGGTCCTGAACTCCTCCACCTCGAAGCCGCCTCTCACTTTCTCTAAGATGGCAAATGCTGCTGACTCCGAACAAGTTCATCATTTGAACGGGGGAGGGGACCCACCTCCAAGGTCACATCGTACACTTCTGTTGCACCACTATGTTCTCCCAGACATCCCAGCTGACAATCTGAAGGACAGAACCACTATGTGGAACACCATATGGTCCGCAGTGAAGGGACAACCATTCATCCAGGACTCCTTGATCAACACCTTGTTCAACAGACTCAGAGGCAAGGACACGAAGAAGATCAAGTCCTTTCTGACTGAACTTGTTGAGGACACGGACTTCTCTGAACCAACACTTGTCATCTTCAAGAGAAGTTTCTTGAGGGTCAGCATGTCCCACAAGGAATTTGAACAGATGTGTCATCAGGCAGTAGACGAGATGTTGGATCAGCCAGTGGCCACCAACATCACTCAGATCAAGGAAGTCTTGAACAAGATTGTCATGCTGCCTTACCTTACCTTCATGTCATTGTCTGACTTCCAGATCGTCCTCCTCGTTGCGGGACCACTCAGAAGACTCACCGACAGGGATACTCTGAGAACAATTGTGCACCAACTGGAAGCCACCGATGTCAACGATCTTGCCATGAAGATGTTGAAGGACGTCGATTGGGCAACATTCGTCCCATCCAAGGAGAACGGGCAGAGATCAAGAGCAACCCAAGTGAAGGACACCGCCGATGCACATCAGATGGCCGTCGTCAAGACGCCAGCATCCGGTCGTTACAACACTGTGTTCACCTATTCCACCGATGTTCCCACTGCAGTACTGATGTTTGAAGATGACGCCGAGACGGAACTCACAGCCGTGGTTGACCCAGGCTCCACTCATGGTTTCATCAGTCGTAACTTGGCTGAAACACTCAACGCTATCATTGTGCAAGACCCACACACTCCGTTCAGAACAGTCAAGACCGAAACGACCAGCTACCGCAACGTCCGTCTCATGGCACTTCCTGTGGACTCGTCACTCACTCATCACATCAAGTCACACTACGGTGAGGATCCGAGACTGGCAAAGATCTACGCTGACATTGAGTCGCACGAAGAGTTCCACATCAACGAAGGCGGATTACTCTTTAAAGGTGATCGTCTCTGTGTGCCAGCAGCTTCTCTTCAACCACTGTTTGAGTTCTACCACTCGAGTCTCTACGGGGGTCATGCCGGGCAGACCAAGTTGTTCAAGTGGCTCAACGCTAGGTTCTACATACAAGGGCTACAGAAACTGGTCAACACTTACGTTAGCCGCTGTACCACTTGTTCCAGAGTGAAGCCAAGAAACCGCAGCCAACGTTTCATACAACAGATGAATGAACCATCAGGCCGTTGGACAACGTGGAGCCTGGGCATTGTGTCAGGCTTCCCAGAAGAAGAGATTGAAGGTCAAACAATCGACTCTGTTCTGGTCGTGATGGATGAGTTCTCACACAGAGCGCATCTTTTCCCAATCAGCAAGAATTTCTCAGCCAGGGACCTTGCTCATCTCTTCTTCCGTCGCCTGTTCCCACTTCATGGAATCCCATTGCAGTTGAAATCGGACCTAGGAAGCCAGTTCACAAGCCAGTTAACATCAGAGCTGTTTAAGCTGTTGAAAATTGAACATCGTATGAGTGTGAGTGACCATCACTCCTCGAATGGGTTGGTTGGGCGTCACATCAGAGCACTTGAAGAATACCTCCGTTTGTACATTGCCGAGGATTCGTCCGTATGGTCGGACCTGATTCCCTTCGCTGAGTTTTTCCTCAATGCCTCACCTTCTTCATCTTTGAACCACTTGTCCCCCTTCCAGGTTGACTTGGGTTACACCCCACGCAATGCTGACTACTTTCTCCTTCCCATGGACTCGTCACACGAATTGGGTAGTTGCACCGAAATCTCATCAGAGCTGGAAACCATTGGAAGAACCGCTCGAGCTGCCATGAACGCCATCCACGCCAAGTACAACCACTCCACCGACCCAATGCTCAAACATGTTGAGTTTAACATTGGTGACGAAGTCTTCATACAGAGTTCCCTCCTCCAGAACACCGGTGACGTTGCCAATCAGAACCTCAGAAAATCTCTCCAGGCGAAGTTCTTAGGCCCATACAAGATTGTTGAGAAACACAGTGCGGTGAACTATGACATTGAACTTCCGCCATCATCAAGAAGACCACCAACGTTTCATATCTCCCAACTGAAGTTGAGACGTGAGCTACCTGAAGATTACAACGGCCCGTTGCCACCTCGAGGACAGGACCATATCTTCAAGAGGTACAAAGATGGAACCGTACAAATGGAGATTGAAGAGATCTTGGCACACAAGAAGAAGACCAAGGGTTTCGCCTTACTCGTCAAGTTCCTCGATGGCTCTACTGAATGGACGTCTCGCTCGAAACTAAAGAACACCGCCACTGACTTGCTTGCGGAGTACACCAAGCTCCATCCAGACATGGAGTGAGTTCCCATTCGGTGACTTCTATTATTTTTTCACAACCTTGTCACGAAGGACGATCTTTTCCCTCTGTTTTCCCTTTTTGTTTGCTTTCTCTTATCTTCACAGTGGGTTTTTATGATCTTTGTCCAGTCTCAAGTTGTTCCTTTTCCTTTTGTTTTCACTCTTATTTGTTATTATTATCTGTTGCCTTTGCAAGAGGGGGAATGTTACACAGATGGCACTTGATGTGAGTTGTTATTACCTAATTGGGAACCCTCCAGTTTATGCACCATGATCTCATCGCCATTCAGCTGTTTACCTATACAAGAGGCTCTCCCCTCATGCTTCAGGTCACTGTTGTTATCCCTATATATTATAATCTAAGCTTATTTGGTACTATCACTGAGGCTCACTCATATAGACTATCACCTAAGCCCTACCCAAACTATAATAGTATATGCCCAAGTTTATATTAAAAAAACAATGCTAATCAACTATTCGTTGGAAGTCCCAAAAAGTACTGGAAGTTCTCCACTAGGTTCTTGTCCAGCATTCCAATGATCTGAGACCAGTTCTCAGAACCCAAAGACTGCTCCACTGTGCCCAAAGTCGACTGTATGAACTGCTTGATCATAAGGTTGTGGACTGGGTCGCCAACCTTGTATAGCTCTTGGAAGCGAAGGTATTCGCCATTCTCTTGGAGTGTCAGGTCATTGTTATAGGTGAACTCATACAGGTAGTTGGAGTGATAGACCTCGCAGTCGCCGTTAGCTGCACTTTCATTGACCTCTTCCAATGCACTGATCCATAATGAGATTAATGTGGCAAGGTCCTCAAACATAGTGTAGTCACAGGTTCTGAACAGTGCAGAAAGCCCCAAGATGTGAATCTTTCTGTTTCTCGGGTTGCTAATAGTGCTGTCCATGCGTGCGTACCATACTGTGATAAACTTCTTGAGTGTGGCCTTGTACTGTGCTTCCTCTGGGTATAAGAATTTGAACACCTGAAGCAACGTCTCTGGACCTGCGTATGCCAATCTTGCAATTATCAGCAGTAGTTTTCCCACTGTGATGTGTGCCTGGTCATCGTCCAGTACCATGTTGATGACCGTAGACAATAGCGTGGACTCCATCATGAGAGATAACAGCTTCTTGTCATCTCCCTCTATCAATGAGCTCTCCAAAATGGCAATCTCCAAGTACGAAATGAGCACGTCCAATGCGTCGTCTCTGATCTGTGGCAAGTACTTGGCAAACGTGCCAAACACCTCCAGGGTGAACTTCCTGGTGGATTCATTGGTGAACAACTGTGGTGACAAGATAGCGTAACTTCTCCAGATCTCGAGGATCAAGGGAAGTATCTCAGTTTGGTTCAGCAAAGCGTCGATGTAGAAGTCCTGTAGGTCCATCATCAGAGAGCTCGAGGAATCGAACGACTGCGAAGTCGGGTAGTGTTGCATCAGCGCCAGCCATAGTTCGTACCCATCTTCAGACAGCAGAGAGTGGTACTCGGAGCTCGGGGAACAGCATACTCTGACCAACGGGAGTGCAATATCCCACGTTGTAGAGGAGTTTTGGTTCAATGAAACAATCAAGTTTTTCAAGATTCTCAACAGAGAGTTCTTGAGAATCATCTCGTTCGAGTTGTTTGATGAGTCCCAGAACTTTGGCACAATGTTCAACAACTGGTCTAGTTCATTCACAGATATCAGTGGGTTGGTACGGTAGATCAAATCACTGATAGTGTTGAGCAAGAACAGCTTCGACTCAGTGAGTTCCATCTCACTGGTGAGTCTAAGCAAATGCATGGTGAAGTCTTTGATGTATGGCTTGAAGTCCTCCTTCTTGAAGTCCCAGTCCGTGATTACCGTCTTGAGTGCCTGTATCGCCGTGAGGTTCACCACTTTGTCGTTGATCGGGTTTGTAGGGTCCAGCAGGTTCAGTAGCAGGGTATACACTTTGTGAAGTGTCTCTGGGGTGATAACACTCAGCCCAATCCACTCATTGATCAGCAAGCACACTCTTCTCTTGATAATTCTCGTCTCCGACATGTCGTTCTTAAGAGCCTCTGGGAAGAAAACTCGTTCGCACAGGTCGTTGAAATCAATACTCTCGTGAATGGAGTTAGCACTTAGCTGGAAGATCGAGAACACCGAGTCCTTCACAAGGATGTTCTGCACTGAGTAGTCATTGTACGCAGCCATCTCATTCTGCACTTTGTTCAGAACATATGGCACAAGAAGGTCCTTGAAGTTGACCATCATGTCCTGGAAGAAGTTCTCCGCGCACTGTCTAATCTGGAACTCGTAGCTCTGGTTTACCTCGTCGTTTGCCCACTCTTCAGGTTCGGTGAGCCATGACTCCAGATCGCTTGGTTTCAGTTTGATGTAGAAGTTGATCAGCAGATCCGTGAGTGTCTTGATGAGATCCTCCGAGAAGAACTGTGTGGTTAAGAGGTTTATGGCACCTTCAATTTCCGCCTTGTTTGACTTGGACTTGAGCGTCAACACTGCACCCTTCTTAAACAAAAAGTTGATGAGACTCTTGAAGATTAGAAGCGTCTTGATAGCGAGAAACTCCCACACGCCGTCGTTCTCGTTCTCGCTGTCTCTCTTGTACACAGTCTCAGCCTTACCCTGGAGGAGTCTGAGCAGCGTATACAACAACTCCCTCGAGCACGGTAACAGAATCAAATTCGTAGGATTAGCTTTGACCATTAGGTGGTAGATCTTCGCATAGCAGCGGATGTACTTCTCTAGAATGTCATTTGGGGCGTATTTTTCATAGTTGGCAGTCAGGAGTTCAAAATGGTGTACTGAAACGCTCAAAAACTCAGCAATTTCAACTGACTGGTGTGGGTTCTCGTACGCTTCTGTGATCTGACGTCTCATCACCTTCAGCGCCAAGTATCCAATTTCCATCACGCCAAAATCAATAGACTCAACCCACTCAGAGAAAAACTTCGTGTAGATATTGATGACGATTGGCACTATGATAGGTGCCTTGCTCTGTAATGCAGGCCTCGTTCGTCCGATCTTCGCCATAGCCAAGTTCTTTATAACTTGGTTCAGAATGATGAGCATATTGTGGATCTTCACGTTGTTGTTCTCAGCAAAGGCCTGCTGGAGAATCCGCTCAATGTCATCAAACAGAGACGGCCACTCAGCAGGGAAGTCAAACCGACACACTCGAGCAATAGCATGTGCGTTCTGAATGCTCAATTGCTTGTTGGGCTCATCGATGAGGTCAAAGAGGTGTTGCTTTATTGTGGACTTCTCCTCCTTCGATATGGCATTCACTCTAGAGGATCTCCAATACTTCTCAGTGCCATTCTTGAAGCTGATAATGGCCAGCCAACGGGTTTGTAATGGTAATGAGAGATCATTGTAAACGCTCTGGAGTAGTAGATGGAACCCCGGTTGTGTCTCCCACTCTTTGAGCTTATTTTCGGCCATCTTCTGCGTGGCATTGCGCTCGGAGCTATTTGCCTTCTCCAGCACAACGGTCAGAGACGCCAAATCCATGTCTCTCGTCGCTCTCAATCCCCTCTGAATAAAGAGAAAAGTGCAGTATATGTTATGATCTGCTAGAGGACAATAGAAAAATTACATAGTTAAGCACTGTGGTGTCCGGGTTCGTTATGGAGCCCTTCTCCAAGTTGCACAAATCACACTTACCCTACCTTATACCTACCCTCATACTCATCCTTTAATAGATAACCAATTTGGGGTAGAAGACAAGAAAATATGGCGAGTTACAGCTGTCAACGGTGTCGGCTCCCATTGGTGATTGACCCCTCGCTGGATAATCTCTCCAGAGCGCAGAGCCATCTGTTAACGTCTGCCAGATTGGGGTACGGCAGTGACACGACTAAACACCAAGAAGCCAGAGAAGATAAACCCTTTATATCAGATGAGAGGAGAAAGATGCTCGAAGTGGCACAGCGCCAGGGTGATAAACGCTCGAAGGAGCCAATGAAGTGGGAGGCCGGCACAGAGTCATTTGTTATCCTTCCTCAGTTTGAAGCACAGGACGATGAGGAGCAAGATGATGAGGAAGTCGAAGAGAACAAGGCATTGTCACACAGAATAAAGACTTTGTCTAGTATATTCAACCTACTGTCATCTAAGGGAGAGCTGGACTTCCCTGTCTGCAAAGACTGTGCACAGTATCTACTGGAGAGCATGAGGTCGCAGTACGATAAGACATCCAAGGAAAGAGATGTGTATATCCAATTTCTGCAGAAACTGCAGAACAAACAGGCTCCACTGGTGGCCAAATCTGAGGAGAGTTTGAAAGAGATTACCAAGCTACGGACTCAGGAGGAAGAACTGATGAAAGAGCTAGAAACATTGGAAGATGAGAAAGACGAGATAGATAAGGAGATTCTGATGATGGAGCAGGAACTGGAGCACATTGCCCTGGAAGAGCAAGAACTACTGAAGGAGGAGAACCAGAAGATGCTGGAGATACAAGACTTCATGAGAGAGAGAGGTACGATCACTGCCGAGTACGAATTCAACTTATCCCAACTAGAAAGGCTACGTAAGACGAACGTATACAATGACACATTCAACATATCGCACGATGGACCTTTTGGTACTATCAATGGTTTGAGGTTAGGGTCATTGGATACTGTGAGGGTTCCCTGGCAAGAAGTCAATGCCGCATTGGGCAATGTCGTACTACTGCTAGCGACTGTTACTACGAGACTTAATATCAAACTCCAAGGGTACAGACTGAGACCTATGGGCTCTTCATCTAAGATCGAACGCATTGAGCAGGATAATCAGAATGGGTCCAAGCCAAAGATTACAGTGTTGGAGGTGTACTCTTCCGGTGAGTATCAAATCGAGAGACTGTTCAACCATTCAAAGCTGGACAACGCCCTTGTGGCACTACTGGATGTGCTATCACAAGTTGCTAAAAGGCTCAAGGAGATCGACTCCAGTATTGAGCTGCCGTATAAGATGCACAAAGACCGTATTGGCGAAGCAAGTATAAGACTTTCCTCGAAAACTGCGGATGAGGAGTGGACCAGCGCGTGCAAATTCCTCTTAACAAAGTGAGTTCCCCTGAGATTATATTTATACGAACGATATACTAACAACTTGACAGTACGAAATGGATCTTGGCTTACTCAAGCGCACACATCCCATAGAGGTCTCTTGATGAAACCATGCTGGTGTATGAAAATAAATAAATACCTAGATTGGGTAACTTCCGAAAGTGGTCTAATGACCTGCGGCGTCGGTGTTGCCGTTACCGATGAGCTAAAGAAGTAGTTTGTAATACGCCAATTCCGTGTATCAGAATTTGTTACATCCTTCAAATCTCTTCTTTTTTTTGCTTTCTTTCTTCTCGATACTCCCCAAAGTCGTAAAAGTTGTCTATAGAGATCATGCCACAGCTGCTGCACCGAGATGGGCACAGAAGCCTGTTCTCTAAGGCAGAGCTCCAGGGCAATCTGGACCGACTACGAGGCATAGATTTATCACCGCTGATTAACACTGCGTTGGTCTGTTCAAAAGTGGAGATCTCACTGCCTGAGGAGCTGACGGTGGATGAACTCGCCACGCTCACGGCAGAGGTGCTGTCGACGATGGTGAGCGTGCACCCGGACCACTCTGTGCTGGGCGCAAGGGTGTACATTGATCACTTGAAGACGAACATCTCTGACACATTCAGTGGCAATGTCTCGAAGTTGTACGGATACAAGAAGAGAAACGGCATCAGTTCGCCGATGGTCTCGCAAGAGGTGTTTGATATCACGATGAAGCACAAGGACGAGCTCGATGCAATGATAAAGCCAGAGAATGACAACCACTTCACGTATTTCGGCATCAAGACCCTGGAGAAGTCATACCTTTTGAAGTACTCCGGTATAGTTTGTGAAACTCCACAGTATTTGCTGATGAGAGTTGCACTAGGGATACATGGCTCTGACCTGAGTGCCGTCAGAGAGACTTATGAACTCATGAGTGACAAATACTTTATCCACGCATCACCGACACTGTTCAGCAGCGGTACTCCCAACCAGAACTTGTCCTCTTGCTTCCTATTAGGCATTGAGGACGACTCCATCGACGGAATCTACAAGACGCTGCATAAGACTGCGCTGATATCCAAGGCTTCGGGTGGAATCGGCATCCACGTCTCCAACATCAGAGCGAGTGGTGCGTACATTGCTGGTTCCAATGGGTTCTCCTCGGGAATCGTCCCAATGCTCAGAGTGTTCAACAACACGGCTCGCTACGTGGATCAGGGAGGCAATAAGAGACCCGGTGCGTTTGCTATCTACTTGGAGCCATGGCACTCTGATGTGTTTGAGTTTTTGGACCTGAGAAAGAACCACGGGAAAGAGGAGATGCGTGCTCGTGATTTGTTTTACGCTCTGTGGATCCCTGATTTGTTCATGGAGAGAGTCGAGAAGGACGAAGTCTGGTGCTTGTTCTCCCCTGATGAGGCACCTGGTCTGAGTGGTGTCTATGGTGAAGAGTTCACAGAGCTGTACCAAAAGTATGAATCCGAAGGATTAGCCAGACGGACTGTGCGAGCACAGAAACTATGGCACGCCATCCTGGAATCACAAGTGGAAACCGGTGGCCCATTCATGCTCTACAAAGACGCATGCAATAGGAAGAGCAACCAAAAGAACCTGGGAGTCATTAAGTCCTCAAATTTGTGCTGTGAGGTTGTGCAGTACTCATCCCCAGAGGAAACAGCAGTGTGCAATTTGGCTTCCATTGCATTACCCACATTCGTACATACCTCAGATGACGGTATAAAGACCTTCGATTATGCTAAACTGCATTATGTTGCTAAAGTGCTAACACGGAACTTGAACAGAGTCATTGACGTTGGGATGTACCCTACACCGGAGGCTGAGAGATCTAATAAGAGGCACAGACCCATTGCCATTGGGATCCAGGGACTCGCTGATTTGTTTATGTCATTGTCTCTCCCCTTTGACAGTGACATTTCCAGAGAACTGAACATACAGATATTTGAGACTATTTACCATGGAGCTGTGGAAAGTTCGATGGAATTGGCCAAAGAAAATGGTGCGTACGAGAGTTTTCAAGGGTCTCCGGCATCCAAGGGCCTATTGCAATTCGATCTTTGGAGCAAAGAGAGAGAGGTGAAGATGTCTGGGTTGTACGATTGGGAACCATTAAAACAACAGGTGAAGCAATATGGATTACGAAACTCTCTACTGGTGGGACCAATGCCTACTGCTTCCACTTCCCAGATCCTTGGATTCAATGAGTGCTTTGAGCCTCTGACTTCCAACCTATACACAAGGCGTGTGCTCTCCGGTGAGTTCCAACTGGTTAACAAGTACTTAGTGGAAGATCTCATCTCGCTTGGACTATGGAATCCTAAGATGAAAGATCGAATTGTGGATGCTGAGGGGTCCGTTGCAAATATCAAGGAGATTCCCGATGACATGAAGCTGGTGTATCGTACGGTATGGGAACTGCCACAGCGTAGTATCCTCACAATGTGTGCTGAGAGGGGACCATTCATTGACCAATCCCAGAGTACCAACGTCCACATGAGATACCCGACTTTTGGAAAGCTCACGGCAATGCACTTCTTTGGATGGAAGCAAGGACTCAAAACAGGGATGTACTACTTGAGAACACAGGCAGCGGCCTCTGCAATCAAGTTTACGATTGACAGATCTCTGACCCCCTCCAGTACCACATCTGCCGTGCCGATGGTTAAGGAGCGATCGCTGGTGTATATGCACAGAAGTGTATTTGCCAGCCCATTGTCACCTTCGCCAAAGGTGATCAGTCGTAACTCCTCCGAAGCAATGCTCAATTCGCTGGAGGCCCCAATGACAAAGAGGGCAAAGCCATTGTTCTTGGACCGATATGACCAGGAGACCACACCTCCGAATACAGAAATCATGGACGAAGAGTTCGACATACACAGCACGAGGTCCGTCAGCGCAATGTCATGCCAATTGGGGAGTGATACTCCGTGCGACAGTTGCTCCGGGTAAACTAATGATATAACCTGTAAATAGCCATATTAATGAACATGTGTATATGAGACCACGTTGGCTATATGTTCAACTATCATCCACTGACGTGGTAACCTGCACAGATCCACCGTGCAAGGTCTCCGTTCTTGAGCACGGTGGGTCCCAGACCAACTGTCAACCTGGGGAAGTTACACGTTCATCTTTCCATTGTCTACAGCGCAGCTACCGGATTTAGCATACAGACCCCATGTGGGTCTTCTAAATTGGGACACTTGGGATCGGAATTGTCGTAAACGTGTCCTGTTAGCCCCGTTTTGAGACCCTTGAACCCTATAGCCCACGAGGGAAAGCCTCCAACGGCGGCTCGAAAATTATATGCAGATGCAGGGATCGGCCTTATCTAAAAGTCCGACCGCTCGTTCCCGGTTCGGGATCACCAACTTCTCTATTGGTACATATCCCTTAATTGCCATTGGAGGGCGGGGCCCATGTGATCGGCGATGCATTCACTGCGTTGGTAGTTGACATGCCCACCTCCTTATCTTTCCTATTCTGATCTCTATATAAGCTGACTGATCGGCCAAGAAAGTACATTGTCTCTGAAGCTGCTGGAAGATCCCTATCAGCCATAAAATGCACAAGACTCTTGTTATCCTTGCCACAGCTTTGGTTTCTGGCACCCACGCTTTCAACCTGGCCGATGCTGTCACACAGGGCTCCTGTCTGGTCTACTCCACTGTGTACACAGTGATGGGCACTTCCTCTTCTAGCCCTTCCTCCGGCGCTGCTGCTGCTGCCGCTGCCTCCACTATCTCTGGTGACCCATACTACTCCTCCATGGGCTCTTCCGTGTCTTCCGTTAAGTCCACTGCCGCCGAAATTGCTGAGGCTTCTTCAGTGTCCTCTGCTGAGTCCTCTGCTGAGTCCAAGGCCTCCGATACCTCTTCTTCCTCTTCTGTCTCTGAAGCTTCCTCTAATTCTTCTGTCTCTACTTCTTCTGTTTCTGCTTCTTCTGTCTCTGCTTCTTCTGTCTCTTCTGTCGCCTCTGTCGCCGGGGCCTCTTCTGCCTCTTCTACTTCTATCTCTGCCTCTGTTGAGTCTGAGTCCTCTTCTGAGTCTGGCACCTCCACACTCGACCCAGCCTTCATCACCTTACCAACTTCCCCACTGCAGTGCCCACTCGATCTCCCATACTCGTGTACTAACACCACGTCTATGGATGCTGACTCGTGTTGTTTCGAGTTCCCAGGTGGTGTCATTCTTCAAACCCAGTTTTGGGACTGGGACCCAGCCACTGGCCCGGCTGACGCCTTCACCATCCATGGCCTCTGGCCGGACAACTGTGACGGTACTTATGAGCAGTACTGTGACACCACGATGGAGATCACCAATCCTAAGGACATCGTTGCCTCGTTTGACCCTGAGCTGCTCGAGTACATGGAGACCTACTGGAAGGACTATACTGGCGACGATAAATCCCTGTGGGAGCACGAGTTCAACAAGCATGGTACTTGTTACTCTACCCTCAAGCCAGCATGTTACGGTGATAACATGACTCAGTACCAGTACGTCTACGACTACTACAGACAAGCCGTTGGCATGTACGAGAACCTCCCAACCTACCAGTTCCTTGCCGACGCTGGTATTGTGCCATCGGACACTGCTACCTACTCCAAGACTGACTTCATTGCCGCTTTAACTAAGGGCCACGGTGCAACGCCATACATCGCCTGTACTTCTGATGGTGCCATTTCCGAGGTCTGGTACATGTACCATGTCAGAGGCGCTGTTGTCGGTGGTGACTACACTCCAATTGACACCTTGACCACATCAGGCTGTCTTGACAGCATCAAGTTCCCTCCAAAGCAGCTGGACACCGCTCCAACCACCACACACGCATCCGACGACCCATTGTCCACTGCTCCAACGACAAAGGGATACGTCAACCTGTCTGGCCAGACAGGCTGTTTGATCAAGAACGGTCACTGGTACGCCACTGGTACCTGTGCCACCTACTCCCTCATCGAGCTCTCCACTGGCTCCGTGTACTTGGAGTCCTCTGCAGGCTACTGTACTTTGACCGACAACGAGTTCATCTGCTCTGCCGACGTCACGACTCCATTCGAGTTCAACTACGACAGTGCTTCCAACGTGATCAGTGCCAACGGTGAGACCACTTTCTCTGCTCCAGAGGTTGCCCAGGGTCAGACTCAAGAAGTTGTGTCTCTCGGCTCTGGCGCCGTGGAGTTCACCCTTCTGTTCTCTACTCTTTCTACTTAGACAATTTGATACAATGCGATATATCTATGATGGGTGAGTATGTAAAGTAGCTATGGTAGCGACATCCAGAACTTCTTGTTCTCATGGACAATCTCAGCGGAGAATCTGAGCTCCGGTAACACAGTGGCCACTTCATTGAACAGAGAGTCTGCAAACGTGTTTATAAAGAACAGCTGGCCCTTTGGCAAATGTGGAGTCTCCTTGAGTGCGTCCTCAACCGTAGCTGGGAAGAACGGACCGTCTCTTCTATCAGGGATGGATTCAATCTCTCTACCAGTGGTCATGTTCTCCGTCAGTAGTGCAATCTCATCAAACTCTCGTGAGAGGATGATCCCCCACTTCGTAGAGATCAGCAGAGGTCTAGCAACGTTGGAGATGTCAGCACACTTGATGATCAACGACAAGATTATGCCGGTATGCTTCAGTGAGTTTTTCACTTGCAATCTCTTCTCGTCGTTCTTCAGCACTTCAGAGATTTCCTCCACTTTTGAGATGTACTCGAAATGGTTTGCCATATCTGTAGCGATGATGCTCTCCACCTGCATCGCACGCGTGTTTAGCGGGTTCTCTGGCTTCGTCGTGTGTTCGTTGCTCAAAAACTGTGGCCAGTGCACACCGACGATATCTTGGAAAATGGTAGAGTGGTAGTTCTCCAATACGGACTGGTTCGAATAGACACGAGCCACGGGCGAGTTCTGTTGGATTAGGAATGGGTTAGTGAGCCCCGGGTGTCCCACGTCATGCCCCACAGAAGACACAAGTAGTGCTAATGTCTGAATCGGGTCGAGAAGCGACGTGGACTTGTCAAATGCAGCAGGTGATGATTGTGTGAATGCAGTGGTAGTGGTGGATGAAGACTCAAACAGCGTCTGTGGGTGCGAGTTGAAATCTGTGGTGAACTCATCGAATTGTGGGATCGTCCCCAGGCGTACGAGAAAGTAAAAAGTCGCCTGTAAAACATCGACGGCGTGTCTGAAGTTATGGAACGAATTGCCACCTCTGTACGAGTCACGCAGGGAGAACAAGAAACTCAAAATGTCGTTATCACTGAGTTTCAAACACTCTCCATTTGGCTCCAAGATGGCAAATGACTGCTGGAAGATCAACAACGCACAGAAAGTCAGCTCGTCGCAAGTCAACTCATGTGCAATGAACCCCCAGTTCCCAATACAGTGCTTATAGAACTTCCTGTCCTTGGGGAGTGTCAGCAGCGCAAGGAAGTCGATATCTGCGTTAATGAACTCGACGTATCGTCTCATCTGTGATTGGATGTCGTAATTACTATGCAAAATGGTGGAGAGACAGTTCGTCATCGAGTGGAGACACGGACATTTCTTTGCTGCCTCGTTGTTAAGCCCGACCCACGTCTTCATACGCACAATTCTGTTGAGTAGCATCTCGTGGCACACTGCGATGTCGTCGTTGATCTGCGTTATGCTAAACTCCGAGAGCTTATATGTCATTATCACCAGATGCTTATAGTGGTTCTTCAGGAGCGTCTCAACCTCTTCATAGGGCAGAATGTTCAGCGGCGATTTCTTCACACCGGGCTGGATCCGTACCTCGGGTGTATCATCCGTGACTGTTTTTTCATTGACGATCACCACCGTGGGATAATTAAGGTCCAGTTCCGAGGCACCCGTGACACTGACAAACGCCAACAGGTCGCTCAGGTTGCGGAAGTGCACCACTCGCTGCCGTGTGAGTGAGATGTCGAACAGTCTCGTCTTGTCGTCCACCACGGACTGTGGCGACGTGGCATCGAGATACAGAATCTGGGACATCCTTTTTGCGCGCGTTGCAATTCCACTGATAGATCGCTGTCTATGACTCTGGCTGAGATTAGAGAGATCAGAAGGGCAGCAGGAAGCCAGGGGTAGCAGAACAGTTGCGTGCGGTTCTCCTTGTAACACCAGCAGTGAAGATTTGCAATGGCAGAAACCCCAGCAATCAACAGCTGCAAGGGGAATGGAGGGTTCGGGTGGGAAGAAATCGGTATAAATATGAAATTAGACAGGGGGCTTTCCTAAGAAACAACTAAAGGTTCACCGTTGAGTTTCGCAAGCGGCCAGCCAGGCCCGTTTGTTGCAATTTCGCGCGATAGAAAAAGGAAAATCCGCTGCCATGGCGCAGATTTACGCGTGTTCCCGGCTGCCGTTTCTGGGCGGTTTGAGCCGCAGCCATAATGTGGGGGGAGGGAGGGAGAGAGAGAGAGAAAGAGACTTTAAAAGCGAGATCAACAAGTCTGTTGGACTAAGGGACTATCTTATTGCATTGGTATCTAAAAGTCACATGAGAGCGGAGTTCACTGCCTGGAGTGTGGCTCTGCTCGGGTTTGCCTTCTTGTGCTCGAGGATTTTGGCTAGTTGTCGTTTGATCACGTCCTTGGTGACGATAAGGTACCCCTGAGGCTCCCAATTCAGATCGAAACGGGATGACAGAACAGCGAGGCAGACTCCAATTGAAAGGTCCATGCCGTTGTCACACACCACAAGTGTCTTCGTCCGTGGCTTTATGCGCTCCAGGATCTGGGGGAGGCAATTGCGCAGTTCCTTAGAGCCCTTCTTGTTCGGCTGACAGTTGAGTCTCAGCCAATTGGTGTGTTCTTTGTCAGACTTGAAGTTGTGCTCTCCGCTCAGTAGAATCACAGTGCTGTATCCCTCTATATCATCTGACGTAAGATCACCAACAACCTTGCCAACACTAAGCGTAGGTGTAAGCTCTGTGACGTCCTCTAGACTCACGTCACTGTTAGTATGGCTCTCCTGGCATACACTCTCTATAACTAACCCCAACTCCTCTGCACTCAACGCAGGATCCGTCAGTTTCTCAAAGTGGCTCCAAAACATTTCGGGGCTCAATTTAGCAGCCCATAGCTCATGGTCGTCAGCTGCTCCCTGGACATATGTGAAGTAGGTATTTCCCGCTCTCATCTGTCGTACACCGTCGTCTGCCCTCTCAGAGGCAACACAACATATCACAGGTATAAAGTCTTCATATACTGGAGGCTCAAATGGTAATGAATGGCCTGGGTACACCCATATCGGCCTTAGGATCTTCCCATGAAGTTTTGTACGGATCTTCTCTGGTGTTATGAGTCCCAGTTCTAGCACCCTATGTGCGAATTGTGGGATCAGTTGAATGATAGAGTCGGCTTCGTTGGCAGATATCGTCTGCTGGGGCCAAAAGAAGTAGTTGTTATCAGGTTTGTCACTCTCTGACTCCATAATATAGTTGATAACGGCGCACCAGATGGGTATGGTCTTTGACAGTGCGTCCGGCATCGTCTTCCCTCGGCGTGTAGAGTCCACGATAACACCACCATTATGCTTCTCTAATAGTTCCAGGAGGTGGAAATTCAGTCTTCGTGTGGAGAATGACCACTGGTGTGTATGCCCATCTGTCGATTTGAAATAACAACTCTCACTTCTGTCCTCTGGGTCAACGTACCAAAGACCACATCTCTCATTAGGGATCAACGGTCTCTGTGTTCCATACGTCTCATGAACATCTTTTACCCATTGGACGTCATGTGCGATGGACAGCAGTCGGTTGCGTGGTTGTCTGTGTACTCTATTAGCAGAACGCGTGAGAGAGTCCATCCTTGATCCGATTTAGTAATTGGCGATGAGATGGTGGGTAGGAGTCGATTCGGTGGATAAATCTCTATGCGCGACCTCATCTCTTGGTACTAAATAACTACGTAACTACAAAAAAAGACACAATCTCTAAATGTTTCACTTCTTCGTATGCAAGATCGTATGCCCGACAACACGTCTGAATCCATGTGCCTCCGAGCTTTCATAACTCAGTTCGTTACCCTTGGCCAAATGCAAGCAGTTCATCAGTGCAAACACACCACAATCAGAGCCATTCCCCTGTTGTGGACAATCAACCAACTGCACGGTCTCATAACCTGACCCAAGTTCAGGGCACCCTTGTTTCTTAGCCTCGTTCTCGATGTAGTCCTCCAGCAGTGCCAGTGCCTTGTTGCCATGTGGCATCTCCCCACTGTTCAAGGAGTCCATGTAGTAGATTTTCTTCCCTGGGATGTCAATCCCAGCAGATACCCAATGAGTACTATGCACATTGATGGGCAGAACAATCTTGTCGAGAGTCTTGAGCGTTTTCTTTGCACGTTTCATCCATTTGCCAACACCTGCATATCCTCTCTGTTCTAGCGTTGTGAAGAAGAACGGCGAGAAACAGTGCACTTTATCCGAGCTTATCGTAGTCAAGTAAGCTTCAATCACTGTGTCGTTCAGCCATCTGCTATCTGCAAGCGTATTGAAGTCACGCACTGTGACGTCGACATTACCGACACTGGCCAAAAGATGACTGTCTTTACCCCTAGTCTTCCAGATATTCACAATCGCCGACTCCTCTTCTTTGGTCAGCGTAGGAATCCATTTCGAGCCCTTTGTCTTTGTGGCAGCCTCCAGGGCCTCCTTGTGGATTCTGTCGTGTTGTGCTTGTCTCTCCTTCAGCTTCCGGCTATAATAGTCATGATCGCTGGCAAATGTCAGCTTAGTATCGTCAAACTTTAGTGAGATCTTTGAAGTTGAAGGTGGTAATTTCCTCTCCTTGATGAAGATCACATCGGGAAGTTTCTTATATGCCACTTCCTTTTCACGTCCATAGAACGCAGACTTGATAAGCTTGGTCAATGATACAATTCGTTGGATCGTGGAATCGTGATGCTGGTGCTTACTGTTTGGCTGTGAATTTGCAGGCGATGGAGACTTCAATTGGTCCAGCGGCACCTTATAAGTGCCGTTGTAGACGCTCTTGAGATGCTGTGAATGTATATTACTCCTGTTGATGGAACGTTTGCGAGGTAAGAACGAAGTACCGTAGTTGTCATTAGATGGTGATGAACTTCTCTGTCTCTGCTTCCCTTGCTGCTGTGTAAGTTTCTCCAAGTCCCATGGAATCGGTGATTGTGCGAACGAAAGATCGTACTGTGATTTCAACTCAGGCTGGAAAGTGGTCTCGTTGAGTCTCTCTCTAGTGGTGGTGGTCTTCGCTGCCGCTTGCTTCGCAGGTGTCTGGAACTTGTCCTTTGCCACTTTCCTTTTCTTTCTCTTGTTCATGTCTTCTATATCTGCGGAAGATTCGTTTCCTGTGTCACCTGTTTTCTCCTTGTGCTCATTGGACAGCTTCTTCTTAACTGCACTCATGGCCTTGCCAAAGTAGGAAGACGCCAGCGTCGTGAGACCTCGCAATACATCGCCCGTCTCTTTCAGTGCGGCATCCTCAGTCTCAGGTCCCGATGTCCAGTCGCCTCTGTGGCCATTGGCCCTGAGCCTCGGGTCTAAAGAGTGATGCAAATATTGTTGTTGTTGTTGTTGTTGTTGTTGTTGTTGTTTCTCATTGAAGCTGAGACTCCGTTGTGGAGTCGCTGACCTCGAGGACAGCGCACGCCCAAACTTGCGCTTGCGTACGACCACCGGTGTGTTGTGAGTGTACGACATCTCAGTCTAAGGTCAGCGTAGAGATAGCAGATAGACTTAGATACTCCTTCAAAAACAATGTATTAAGCAAAAAAGCGCAGATCAACAAGTCCTCTGTTTTGATATTAGCAGAGACGATGCAGTTCCGAGGGCCATTAAGTCTCTGGTTCCGGAAGTGTCCATATTTGGCCAATTATTAGCAGGACGCGAAATGGTCCCAAGCGCCGCGCGGGAAAAACTCCAACACGCACGAACACGAGCATGGCTGTTGCCCTATTCGATGTAAAGTATACGCATATATCACGCGGAAGAAGTCGTTGTATTTGCTTGAAAAAGATACCATTGAATTGCTACGATTCCAGAGAGCTGACTGCCCTTTTTTCACCCATCGTTTCTCGACATCCGGGGCCTGTTTTTTATTCAGCTTGCGACGCGTCGCCGCTTTGACAGACATCACTAAAACTGAACGCGTAAAGCTCAAGCATTAAAGAGCTTTCGGCTATTGAACCACCAAACGAAGGACGCGTGTTTTGCTCAAGATCAACTTGCTGTACTAGAACACTACACACTCAGCCACACAATGAAAGAAGAGGACCGAACGATGGACCACGACAACACGGAGCTTGAGCACAGCGTCTCCCAAACACCTGGAAAGAGCATCAATGGCTTGGACTCTGGGATCTACAAGGCCACATACTCCGGCGTACAGGTCTTTGAAAAGCTCATCCAGAGCGTCTCCGTAATGAGACGTAAGTCGGACTCTGCCTTCAATGCTACGCAGCTGCTTAAAGTCGCTGGACTCGATAAGGCCAAGCGTACAAAGATGTTAGAGAAAGAAGTGCAAACGGGGACACATGAGAAAGTACAAGGTGGATACGGCAAATTCCAAGGAACATGGGTCCCATATGACCGTGCAGTTTCCCTTGCGCAGCAATATGGAATCTACGAGGAGATCAAACCGCTGTTCTTGTACAACCCGGCAAGCAGTGGGGACGACACACCAACAAAGGATCAGGTGAATGCTCGCTCCATAAGTCGAGCCAATTCCTTTAACTCTGCTCCGCAGCTATCTCAGGCCACAAACACGGGATTCTCCCGCCAGACGTCGACTCTGGGACGCAACTTCTCGACGCTAACGGAGAACGATAACGTTGAGGCCACGGACGTTGACGATCTGGAAGAGCCTGAACGTAAGCGTCAAAAGATGGAAAGCCTCGCAGCGCAGAAGTACCATATGGATCCACAAGAAGTACGTGAGCCTTCGTTCAAAGTATACGAGCACGACCTGGACACTGCCAACCCAAATGAGCCATTCCCTCTGGACCCAGTGGTAGTGGACTCTTCGGAACAAGAGGAACAGGCCAAACAGGTGGTTACACAGATCTTCATCGCACCAGAGACTGCTTCGTTGTTGGACGCCGTCGGAGGTGACAAGGAACTTTTGAAGAACATCAACTTGGAGGTGCCGATTGACGAACAGAAACAGACAGCGTTGCATTGGGCAGCTTCATTGGCTAGAACTAAGCTTGTGGAAGAACTGGTGTCGCGTGGTGCTGTGCGTATTAGGGGGAACAAATCCGGTGAGTCTCCATTGGTTCGTGCCGTATTGGTGACGAACAACTACGACCAGGGAACGTTTGCACAGTTATTGAACGTGCTGTATCCGTGCATCCCAGTTCTCGATCACCAGCGCCGTTCTGTGTTGCATCATATTGCTCTGACTGCCGGTATTAAACGTAGATCCCAAGCGAGTCGATACTACTTGGAGACCCTGCTAGAGTGGATTGTGAAGACTGGGTCGTATATGACGAAAAGTGGTGTCACATTGGGTCGATTCATGGCAGAGATTGTCAACGCGCAGGATAAGAACGGTGATACATGCCTGAACATTGCTGCTAGAATCGGCAACAAGGCCATTGTTCAACAGTTGTTGGATGTCGGTGCAGACCCTTCGATCCCTAACAGAGCCGGTTTGAGGCCTATTGACTTCGGTATCAACGTTAATGGGTTAGTTACTAATGCAAATGGGGGCGTTACAAACCCAAGGACCCCAGTGGCAAGCACTGCGATTGCTAACGCTACTGCTTCTTCACTTTCCAACTTGAACAGCACACAATTGGGGCAAAGCTCGCAGAAAATCTTGGACTCTATGCAACAGGTTCTTTTACGTCTTGACTCTGATTTCAAAGTGGAGATTTCCGCTAAGCAAAGGACCATTGACTCGTTGCATACAGAGCTCCGTGATGCCACACTAAAGCTGTCGGAGTCTCGCAAGAGTCTCGACACTTTGAAGCAGTCCGAGACCGAACTTGGGGAATTGAAACAGCGTATTGCCAATTTGGACCGTGCTACACAGGGAGAAGAGCAACGGTTCATGGATCAAACGACGGAGCTGGTCTCCATTGGTAACTACGATGTTGACTTTGATGCAGATGAGCCATTCAGGATCTACGGTGTGCACGACCAGTTTGAGCAGCAGCTTGAGCAGAACCCGGATATGCCGTTGGACCGCTTACAATTGGATGGACGAGCTGTGGATCTGTCACAACTGCCTTCAGCATCTGTGCTTGAAGCAAGAATCAGGGCATACAGAGAGAATGAGGTCAACTTGGCACAGCTGATTGAAGGGATGAAGCAGAAGTCCCAGCAGCTGGAGAGCAAATTTCGAAGAGTTGTTGCACTGTGTACTGGTGTGGACGAGGAAAGAATTGATACGATATTGGATGGACTTGTCCAAGCTGTGGAGAGCGATCCTGATGAAGTCGATATGGGAAGAGTCGTTGGTTTCTTGAAGAAAGTGGATGACAAGTTGGAATCCTGAACTGAACTGTATATGTATATGTGTTTAATGAGATGACCAAAAGAAAGAGAGTAACATACTTTTTCTATACAAAAGTTAATATTAGTAACCCTCGGCGCCAACCAAGTGGAACACCTTCTCCAGAGTCGCTTGAATGATTGGGTGGAGAGGTTCATGATTCTCACTCATTCCCGAGACCTGAGAGGCAGCGTGTCTGAAGCCGACGACAAAGTTGACAATGATGGCACCGAGAACACCGGCAGCCACGAGGAGTGGACCAAGTGGGGCGTCGAGGTGCTTGCCGTCTCTGGCTCTAATGAGTGCGAGTCTCTTGTGGTAGATATAGTACGCCCAGCCAAGACAGAACAATGTTAGGAAGAAGTAGAGGTATGCCAGCTGGTTGGCGAGAGACTCGTTCGAAGACTTCTTCACAGCATTGTAGATCGAGAATGTGAGTGCAGAGAACAGAGAGCACACGCTGAGCCATCTGTTGAAGGTACGCTCATTAGCGAGCCACACTTTGGCCTCGATCTTCAGGGAGCCCGCCTGTTTCAGTAGCTTCTTTGGCTTGACGACGCCAGGGGGCAGCTCGACTTCTTCGTCCTCGGAATCCACGTTGGCGAGTTTGGACCCGCCGATGAGGAAAGGAATGATCTCCGTTCTGTTCTTACGCTTAGGCACAGAGTACACCTCCTCCTGGGCCTCGTCATCGGAGCTCTCGCGGCCCTCAATGTCAGCGTTGCTCAAAGAGCTAGGGGCCTTTGGGTTCTCCTCGATACGCTGGAGCCTGGACTTCATGTCCGTCTTGTCCTTGGCTCTCTTGAGCTGCTCCTGCATGGCCTGGTCAGGGTTTGTGCGTATGTCGTCCTCAAGCTCCGGTAGCCAGAACGGCAGAATGTCAAGTCTGTCGTCCTCCAAGAACAGCGATGCGATACCCTGGATGAACTTGGAGAAGTTTGGTACCTCCTTGACCAAGTGTGACGTCGTGAGCTCCTCGATCCACTTGCCATGGCGTCTGGAGAACGGAATTGAGATGCCGTTGAGCTCGGATCCCTTCCTGCCTGAGGTGTTCTTGATGCGGATCTCCATCACCGCGTGTGGGAACTTGGTGAACTCGTTCTTTCTCAAAAAGGCGAATGGGCCCTTGGTGGAGTTGTCGATGTCTTCTCTATGCCACTGCTCCGGGTCCCTGATTGGACGGTCGCTGTCAAAGCTGTCCTCTCTGATGAAGGCAATGTCCGAGTCGATTGTCACACGCACACGGTCATCACCTGGGATCTCAAATGCCGTTCTCGTGTAAATCGATCTCAGCGCTGGCTGAAGGTCCAACTCCGAGATGAACGAGCCAACGTCGTCAATGTCCTGCTCCATGTGTTTCACTGTCTGCTCCAAGGAGCCCATCTCCTTGAATCTGTTGAGAGTCTTTTGCTTGAACCCTTCCACGTCGTGCTTGATAATAAAGTCGTTTAGGTACTTCTCCTTCAACTTGAGACGGATATCTCTCGAGTTTTCCTCACCGCTCTTGTCCACAATACGCCTCTCCAAGAAGATGTCTGGCTTTTCAGATAATGCTCCGGACCATCTAAGTCTGAGAGAAGGCGACGTGTTAGCCTTCATCAACTTCATGTTGTAGAGCTCGAAAGAGCCGTTGTCAAAGTAAAGGGACGTCACCACTGGGTCTACGGTGTCCTTGCTATCCGACTCATTGGAGTACACAAGCACTGGCAAATGTCTGAGGATACGTGTCTTCACCTCCATCACATTGTCTGGGTGGATCCAGAACTTGAACGTCTGGTAATCCATCATCTGCTCGTTGGTCAAGGAGTTGTTGGCCGGTGTGTTCATCGAAGCTGAAAGAGTCGCACTGATGTATGATCCAATCTGGATGTTCTCTCTGAGGAACTGGAACAACAAAGAGATCTTGTACAGCAGTGGTGAGTAGTCCTCGGAATGGAATGGCAGCTCTTTCAAACGGATGGAGAGTAGGGCCTTCACAGAATTGTAAGTTGGGTGCAGACGGTCGTGCTTCTTCACAATCTTCTGGAAGCCAGTGAAGTTGAGACGGGCAAACTGGTCCAACTCACGAGCCGCAGCCAAAGTGTTCTCCAACTCCTGCTGGAATGAACCCCATTCAACGTGTTCCTTATCGCCCTGGTTGTTGATCGCCTCAACACGCTTTTCCAAGGACTCAATCTTCTTAGCAACCTCTGTGTATTCCGAGTTCTGGAAGGAGTACACCTTCTCAAGCTCAGAATCCAACGCACTGACGAACTGACTCTCGTCTCTGTCGGTCCATTGGTTCTCTTTCGAAGACTTCTTGGAACGGTCCACGCCGATAGTGTTCTCCTTGAGAAGTTTCTTCAAGCGCTCGTAGTCAATATAGTGAGCCTTCCAAGGAGGGAAGATCTCATTAGCCAGCTTCACACCAAACAGCATCTCTGAACCCTGTGTTTTTTGTTCCAAATCTATGGGAATAAAGTACAGTAAGAAACGAATCGAAAGATTTATGGCTGCCTTTGATGGTGTACGCTTAATTTAGATGGCGATGCGCACGTGGTTAAGTTGTGTGGTACGGCCACTCTGATGCATTGATACCGGGGTAATAGCAGACCCTAATGTGGACAATATTGAGTATATGAGAGTTTTATTAGTTGCACAACAATTGCTTATCAAGATTCGTTGATTAGCTGTCCTTTTCCCAAAGGTTTATGTATTGAATATATGTGTTAAGTGGCCTTTGTAGATCAAAATGGCTCGCTTAATTAAAGTCGTTTATATATGGAATCGAGCTAGCTCCAGTGAAGGCTAATTTATGACAAATTTTTGGTGATGATATATCTCTTTAAATGCATTAATAGAATCCTAGAGAGCTGGTGAATAAGATGAAATGACAAAATATTGCTTTATTTGTGTGTGAAAGCCGCGGCGCCGGTCGGCACCGCTCAGACTTCAATTTAAACTGTCAAATTTGATATGCTCACTCCCAATTCCTGATGAAATCACAAATGTGTCCTACAAGAATGCATTTCAGAGTCTTCTAAATATAAGACTCAAGAATATAGCACTTTGTTAACCATGTTCTCAAAGTATCTAAGCATTTGATAGCATAACAAAATACTTATCAGAATTAAAAGACCACTATATAGATCTTCACTCAGGGGACATATTTAAGACCCCAGATGTCCGGGTTTATTTCAGATAACAGATTCGGGCACTGATATATATCATTTCTTTTACTGCTATACATCGATCTTTAGATCGATCACTAGTAAACAGACCATTTAATGTCATCTACAGAGATCACACGCCTTGCTTCCCTGTTGAACAGAGAGGGCACCAAGTGTGTGTTCTTTGTCGGTGCTGGGATCTCCACTTCTGCTGGCATCCCCGACTTCCGTTCTCCAAAGACAGGCCTTTATCATAACTTGCAAAAGCTGAATCTTCCACATGCTGAGGCGGTATTTGATATTGATTTCTTCAGAGAGAACCCTAGGCCTTTTCTGGAACTCGCTAAAGAGCTGTTTCCAGGCCAATTTGCGCCTACAAAGTTCCACATGCTGATGAAACTGCTAGAGGATAAGGACAAATTGCACAGAGTGTATACCCAGAACATTGACACACTGGAACGTGTTGCCGGTGTTGACGGCGAGAAAGTTGTGGAGGCACATGGCTCGTTCTCGGCGCACCACTGTATTGAGTGTAAAAAGGAGTACGATAATGACAAGTACAAGAATTGTGTCTTTGAAGAGGAACAACCTTTGTGTGCTCACTGCGATGGACTGGTAAAACCGGATGTAGTGTTCTTTGGTGAGTCTCTTCCCCACAGATTCTTCACCCAATGGGATGACGACTTGGAGGAGATGATGGACTCAGTGGAGAACTTTGTGGCGATTGCAGCGGGGACTTCACTAACAGTGCACCCATTTGCCTCTTTACCATCTGAAGTGCCGGGTGAAATCCACAGAGTGTTGGTGAATTTGGAAAAAGTGGGAGACTTCTCGTACTTCCCGAGAAAGAAAGATATGATGTTCCTTCAGTCGACAGATGAGTTTGCCGAGGCGCTGTGTGAAGAGATGGGGTGGACCGAAGATCTAGAGAAACTAGTATCACAAGCGCAGCTCAAAGTCCAGAAGCCTGAGAGTGCAAAGATCAAGGTAGACCAGATCACACAAGACATCAAAGAAGTACTGGAATCGGCCACAAAAGAAACCGAAGAGACTTCTAAGGCCCTGCTGGACGACATTACAGTTAAGATCTCCACTCTTGACGTCACAGAGAGCGTCACAGAAGCTACAACACCACCGTCATAACCTTACATTAATATATATACAGCTCACTTCTTCTTCGACTTGATCCTCTTAATATTCTCCTCTGCGTTTAGGATGGACTGGTTCGAGGCTTCAATCTTTCCTGCAAGGTATTGAATTCTGCCATTGAACTCCTTCTTGCTAACGTACCACGCGAGACTCTCTAACTCTTTCTCAAACTTCTGTAGCCTTGCAGTCTCAAAGCTGATTACTCTGTAGAGGTATGCCGTCTCCAGTACATCCGCTAGCTGTGATCCATCGGCAATGAGGTTCTCAAATGCTGCCCTAAAGATTGGCTTTGCAGGCTTGATCTCGCACAGCACACCACGATCTCTGGTCATCGAGATTAAGCCGTGCTGCTCAAGATCCACAAGGGATGCCTCGGGATTGGACTTGAACAGCGGATGGTTGATGAACTCAGCATAGTCCACAGACTCCTTCTTAGCAAGCATCTTCACGATCTCCCACGCCTGTGCACTCTTCACACCTTGGTCCTTGTTTAGATGGATCTGTGTGATCTGCTCAGCAGTCTGCTCCACCATTCTCTCTAGGGCTTCCTGTGGGCCCTCACCGCTTCTCACACGTCTCACAAACGCCTGGAGGTCAAGCATACGGCCGCCGATTGGGCCCAGACAGGTGTCCAATTGTTGCTCCAACTCAGCAATGCTCTTGCTTGACTCCTGAATTCTCTTGAGATCCTGCTCCGATAACTCGTTGTCTTCATTTGTGTCTATCTCCATGTTTTCGTGCAAAGAGTGGAGGACGTACGACTTGGCCGCCTGCTTAGAGGCATCCTGAAGTAGAACGTACTTGAACACTTGGTCTGGCAGTGCATCTGAGAGCAGTTGTTGTGTGCCAACATCCTCTGTTAAAAAGATAACGTGTGCCAAGTTCATAGAGGTCAACATAGCAGCCCAGTCAGCCAACTCCTTATAAACAAACCCGTTGGACTCCGACTTGTTGATAGTGGTGAAACGGTCAATGACAATGACTGGCTTCTTCTCTGGATGCTGCTGCAAGTAGTCCTCCTCTTTGACACTCACCTCATCGTCACCGTCCTGAACCATTGGCTTATATCCTCTGAGCGAAATCTCACGGATTGCCACAAGCGCAGTGGACAGCATGTTTCTGTACTGCGACTCCTTGGACTCGGAGAGACCACTCTTCTGGCCCGTCAAAGAAGTCAGTGCCAAGTCGATGATCGTGGAGATGTTGTTCAGCCACGGGAACACTGGGAAGTAACCGATGGACTGTGCTGCATTTCTGATGAACACAGTGTCGTTACGCGACTTGACGAGCTTATCACAGTCAAGATACAGAACGTCTTTGCGTCCCTGAAGGGCGTGTGACATGACCAGGTCGTGCTTACCGGAACCACGAGGACCACGGATGACGATGAATGTGTTGACGTTCTCCTCGATCCAGAGCCGAAGTTCTTGCACAATGTCCCTTCTCTCGGACCACAGGCCACCATTCTTGTTCACGTGGTCCTCCTTCTGGCCCAGGAACTGGTGTATCTGCGAAAGCGTTCTGTTCGAAATGTTCATGATCCACTTCACCCATGGGTTGTTTCTGTTGATGGCGAACTTGTTCGTGATCTTGTTCTCGATGAAGAACTCGCGGATCGGATCAAAGATGATAACTGCGAGTGTCGCTAGCAGTGCGATGATCAACGGCACTGAGATACGCGTATGGTTCACAATTAAGTCCATCACAAAGCCCTTGCGTACGTCCTTGGCATAACTAATGTGCACCGTCGTATTGTTGATCTTCAACCCGGTGATACAGTTCTTGGCCAAAATGGCACCCCTGAACAAACGGAACACCACCGTGGCCACCGAGGCATCCGGAACAATGTCAATGATGGTGTCGTAACGTCTAAAGAGCGAGTACAGTTCCTCTTCTGTGAGCGGTGGTCCTTCAAACTTCACCTTGATCGTCTTGTTTGGGTAGCGTTGCAGGTCCTCGATCCAGGGCGTACCCTTGACCGAGAACGCAGTCGACTGTGTGATCCAATTGAGCACGCCATGCGATTCCTGGATTGTGTTCTGCTGGATTCTCTTGTTGAACTCGGCAACGTCGTACCCAGGTGGTACCTTAAACTTGACAAACGCACCACCGTCTCTTTTCATAGGGATAACCTCGTTGATCTGCAGCCCTGGGATCGAATGTCTCTCTGTACCCTCCACTATCGGGTTAGCTAGCTTCATGACGTGCTCTTTGATAGCCTCTGGCCTCTTATCCGAGACCACGATGTAAGATAGCCATTGCCTGAGGTCCCAATTGCTTGTACGGAAGGGCAGAATACGGTCAAAATACATCAACGTCTCCCTCGATGTCTTCTCAATCACACCTGTCTCCTCTGCATCGACGGAATCACCAGCCATCTTGTCCAACTTCTGAATATCCTCGGAGGCGTACCGTCTAGAGTGGGCCATAACAGCGGGTAGCTTCCCCAAGGCCCCCAACTTTGCCGTTAAGGGGCGCCTTGAGCCTCGCAGTTGTGCTCTCAGCGAGCGTGAAATTATCAGTCCAATTGAACTCATAGTCATTGCTTTGTCACAGCTTGATCCCCCAGACGATGCAAAGGGGCACTTTGGAGCAATTGTGAAGTGTGTGGATCTGCCCCAGATGGCAAGTACGGGCTTCGCGAATGGCGGGTCGGATATCCGCTATGATCCGACCTCGATGAAGTGTGTTCTCCATCATTGATATTGAATTACTTCAACTAGGAGGTTTCCTTGGGCAGTAGGACAACGGACAAGTGCAAGATGAAGCAACGTGTGACTGCGCTCGATCTCCAGATTCTGGTGAAGGAGTTTGAGCAGGAGCTCCTGGACTACAGACTGGCGAACATCTACAACACCACCACTTCGAACCGTCAGTATCTGTTGAAGTTTGCAGTTCCGGACTCAAAGAAAAACCTGGTGTTGGACTCCGGATTTAAGGCACACATAACAGAGTTCTCGAGACCGACGCCACAGGCGCCATCGAGCTTTGTCACCAAGCTGAGAAAGCATCTCAAGACCAGGAGACTGTCAAGCGTTAAGCAGATCGGCATCGATAGAGCAGTGGTGCTTTCGTTCAGTGATGGTGCGTTCCACTTGGTGCTGGAGTTCTTCAGCGCTGGAAACATTGTGCTACTCGACGATCAGCGTCGAATTATGGCACTGCAGAGACTCGTTGAGGAGAAGGACAATAATGATAGATATGCCGTTGGTGAGACTTATAACCTGTTTGACGAGTCGCTGTTCGAAGAGAGCGATTCTATGGAGGAAGAAAAGAGCTACACGGCAGAGGAGATCAAGAAGTGGATTGTGAACAAGCATGTAAAGGAAGGGGACAATTCCAAGAAGAACAAAGTGCTGTCGATCCAGAAGATTCTCTATCAGAAAGTGCCACATTTATCTGCTGATCTGATTGGGAAAGTGCTCGATAGACACGGCATTAGCCCATCTTCCTCATCATTGGACTATGTTGATAACTCAGAAGTGATTGCTACGGTGTTGAGGGAAGTCCAACAGGAGGCACGGAGTATTGTGCTGTCCAAGACCGTGACAGGGTATATCTTGGCTAGGAAGAACAAACTATACGATGCTTCTAAGGATGACGAAGATCTACAGTTTATCTACGACCAGTTCCATCCTTTCAAGCCATTAGTGAAGCCTGAAGATGTGCTTATTGAGGTTGTCGGGTATAACAAGACACTGGACAAGTTCTTCTCCACCATCGATTCCTCGAAGTATGCACTGCGTATCCGGAACCAGGAGAATCAGGCCAAGAAGAAGATCGAGAATGCGAGAAACGAGAAAGACCAGCAGGTACAGAGACTCATTGACGTCCAGCAGGTGAACACTTTGAAAGGTGAGACGATCATCTTCAATGCTACTCTGGTGGAAGAAGCGAAGTCTGCGATCCAGGCGCTGTTGGATCAGAGTATGGACTGGAAGACGATGGAGAAGCTTATCAAGGTTGAACAGGCAAAGGGGAACAAAGTAGCTAAGCTGATCAACCTGCCTCTGAACCTGAAGCAGAATAAGATCAGTCTGAATCTTCTGACGGAGGAGGCGTACGAAGACGAAGAGTCAGAGAGTGAAGAGCAGTCAGATTCCGATTCCGATTCCGATTCTGACAGTGATTCCGACAGCGACAAGGCAAGCGCATTCACACCAAAGAAGAAGGAAGAGAAAGTAAAGAACAACATCAATGTCACCATTGATCTTTCTCTATCTGCTTATGCTAATGCGTCGGAGTACTTTATGGTGAAGAAGAACACAGTAGAGAAGCAGAAGAAGGTTGAACAGTCCGCTAATAAGGCATTGAAGAACATTGAGCAGAAGATCGAGAAGGACCTGAAGAAGAACTTGAAGCAGGAAACCGAAGTGTTGAGAAAGCTGCGTACACCTTACTTCTTTGAGAAGTTCAACTGGTTTATCTCCGATGAGAACTACTTGATTATTTCCGGTAAGGACGATGCACAGACGGATATGATTTATCATAGGTATGTGACGGATGATGACATTTACATCACTGCAGATGTTGATGGTGCATCGCATGTGTTTATCAAGAACCCTAACAAGGGTGAAGTATCTCCATCTTCTCTCACCCAGGCTGGTATTATGGCACTGGCTACTTCCAAGGCATGGGATAACAAGATTGTGACCTCTCCATGGTGGTGCTATGCTAGTGAGATTACCAAGAATGATATTGATGGGAAGCTGTTGAAGGCTGGTAGTTTCAGATACTTGAAAGAGAAGAACTTCCTACCGCCTGCGCAGATGGTGATGGGCTTCGCCTTCCTGTGGAAGATCAAGACGGAGAAGAACCAGAAGGAGCTTGAAGAGCAGCTGGAGGAGCTGGAGAACCTTGATATCAATGAGATTGCGGATGATATGCCTGAGGTAGTGGCAGATGCTGAAGAGGCAGAAGATAACGCCGAGCCAGTGGAGGAGGAGAAGGAGAAAGTGGAAGCTGATGTGGAGAAGGCAGATGGTGCCGAGGAGCCAGAAGATGGAGACGGAGACGAATACGAAGAGGATGACTTCAAGGCCGAATTCCCCGAGGTTGACCAGTCTGATGCATTCTCTACGTACTCTAGAGCCACCACCACCAACGGATTGAAAAAGCCAGTAAGAGGTAAGAAGGGTAAAAAGAAGAAAGCAGAGAAGTATGCTGACCAGGATGAAGAGGAGCGTATGCTTAGAATGGAGGCATTGGGTACTTTGAAGCAGCAAGCCAAGAGAGAGGAAGAGCTGAAAAAGCAGCAGTTACAAAAGATTGTGCATATGAAGAAAGTTGAGAAGAGAAAGAAGCAAGAGGAAGACATCGCCAACAAGTATGCCAACAAGAAGGAAGTTGTGAACTACGGCGACATCCTGGAGGAATTGACTCCAATCTTGTCCAAAGAAGATGAGATTTTGGAGGCCATTCCTGTTTTTGCCCCATGGAATGCACTCAACAAGTACCGCTATCGTGTCAAGATGCAGCCTGGCTCTACAAAGAAGGGCAAGGCCATCCAGGAGATGTTGCATTACTTCAGCATCAGACCAACGGATGCTGCGGAGCACGACAGAATGTTCGACTGGCCGAGAGAGCACGAGGCTCTCAAGCTGTTGAAGGACACCGAGCTGTTACCGTCTATCTATGTTGGTAAGCTGAAGGTCCTCCTCCCAGGCAAGAGTTCTGCGCCAAAGGGCTCCAGCGCCAAGGGAGGCAAGAAGGGCAAGAAGAAGTGAAAATCTTGTACATATAGCCAATTATAGATCTATAGCGAGTGAAATCGTAACATTGTTTTATAATAAAAGTGTGTTGTATGCGCACTCAAAGGGACTGCTGGAGTCTCTCTGCGAGCTTGCCCTTGGCAAAACTCCATGCGCTCATCAGACCTCTCTCGCTGATGTCGATGTTGCTGAGCGATGGAGCCTCTGCTGTTGGGGCATTCGACGTTCTAGCGGCGATGATCGATGGTTCTGTCTCAAGGATGATCCCGTCATCCAGTGTCTCATCCACGGCTATGCTCACCTTGTCATAGTTATCCTGCACGGCCTTCTTATCGAGCTGGTAGTTCAGCACCTTGTCCAGAGCGTCTTTGAAGCCCTCAAGCACGGAGAACAGCGCAACTTCGTTCTCATCAACACCTCCAACGACATACACCAAAAAGTCGGTGATCTCCTTGTAAACGACAATGTTGTTCTGGAACAAGATAATGTCGCCATTCTCCTTGTAGGTCTTCTCAAAGAGAGCAGTCTCAAAGGCTCTTTGTGCCTTCAAAGTCCCGAATTGTGAAGTTTCATCCTGTTCTGAGTGAGGCGGTTGGTAGTACTTTGCCAAAAGCCTCTTGCCCTCGTTGTCAAGTATGAGGAAGGCGCTCACCGAGTAGATCCCGAGGTTCTTGGACATCTCTCTGCTGTGTTTGATGATCGAGGCGAGGAAGAGGGGCGAATCAGAACGGTGTTGATCCCACTTCAATGTTTCGTTCCCTTTAAATCAAAAGCTCAATTAGCATTAACGTGTTGATGATCCCGCGACGTGTTTCCTTGGTTGGGACTTTCAAATCCGGGCCCCTTGTGGAAAGGCCGGGTAACAGATTAGGTAATCGGATATCCTTCGCAAAGGTATATAACCCCAACTGAGATTCAAGTATACCCATACGCACGACTCAGTGTTCCTATTCCATAGTCACAATTGAAGCACAAAATGGGCAAGACTCAGTTCTTTAACCACTCGCTGCGGATAACCGTGATGCAGGTATGTCATTTTGGTCTTTGTCTGGGCGTTATATGCTGCGACATAAGACCCTATAGGATTTCAGAGCTATAACTAACATCTACAAACAGATTCTTCGAGGCATTGGATTCGATAGAGCACCACCACAGGTGATAGATATCATTGCAGAAATCTATGTGCGCCATCTGTTACTTCTGACTTCAGAAGCACAGTCCTTGGCACAGTTATGCGGACGTGAGGACGTGTTAATCCAGGATATTACACAGGCGATGGTTAACATTGGTATGCTTAAGCCGTCTAATCTATTGGATGTGTATGAAGAGTACTACCAAGAAGACCATACGGCACGTGCCTTTTTGAACTACGTCGTTGGGCACGTCACGGAGAACCAGAGAATGGTGAGTAAGCCGTCGGCATTGGAGTCTATTACGAAGCCCAAGATCATTGGAGACTCTACCATAATGGGTTCATTCATGGCTAGCCAGACGAGTATGGCTGATAGTACACAGAAGACTTCAGAAGATGTACCAGCGGATGAAGATTGGCTCACATATCACATGAGACGCAGTGCCAAGCTGACAAATGACAAAGTGTTCGACGTGACAGAGCTAAGACCCGGTGTTATTGTACCAAAGAACGAGATTGTCATTGCGGGACCAACACCGAGTGGATTGGTTGATAAGCTACCCTCAAGTATCAAGAAGATGGACGAGGCGTTGGAGAAGGAGCTGGTGTATGGTGTGCAAGAGGAATATGAGAAACCAACGAATGGGGAGTATCCACATTCGCATTTTGCTGCGTCATTTGAGCAGCCGGGGTACTCATATGACTTCTAGCTTGTCCATGGAGCTCGTATTGAAAGTATCCTTATACATAATGACTAACGACTACACCCAAGTATAACTGCATCATAAATTATCGTAACATGGTGAGGGGGGAATACATACCCGAATTCATAACCTTTGATAGTACACCATCCGCACCGTATTAGTACAAAGAGTAGCCCATATGAATCTATAATCTGTATGAATGGGGATTTGTTGGGGCCAAATGGATCGGTGCGGGCAAGTGGTATCATGAAATCATGCATGGAGACATATTAAGTGGATTAGTGTGTCGTGCGATGCCAGAAACCAAAGTAAACCAGAAAGAAATAAACCAGAAATAAATGAAAGAGAGAGAAATGTATCACCAGCACTGGTAACCACCGTCAACGATCAAGTTCTCACCGGTGGTATAAGAGGAGGCGGTCATGGAGGCCAAATACAAAATAGAGCCAACAAACTCCTTTGGCTCCGCCATTCTGTGCTGTGGTATCTTGGACTCCCATGTGTTCTTCAACTCAGCGTTGCTTCCAATGACCTGCTTTGTGAGCGGGGTGGCAATGTAGCCTGGGGACAAACAGTTCACTCTGATGCCGTACTTGGCCCACTCACAGGCAAGCGATTTGGTCAAGTGGATAACACCAGCCTTGGACATGTTATAGGCCACCTGTGGTTGTGGGTCGTTGACAATGACACCGGACATGGATCCGATGAGGATCAAAGAGCCAGGCTTTCCGGCATCGGCCAAGGCCTTTGCAATGTACTTGGAGATGTAGTATGAGCCCATCAAGTTGACGTTGACCAAAGCAGCAGCCTTCTCGTCTGGGTACTCCAAGGCAGAGATGTTTTGGCAGTAGCCGGCAGTGTGCACGAGCAAATCGGCTGGCTCACCGTAGAACTCGTTGATCTTGGCGACACAGTCCTCTACGTTGGCAGCATCACCAACGTTACAAGCCCAAGCGGAGATCTTTGGCATCGGGTTGATGCCCTGCGATGCAGCCCACTCGGCTAAATCGCTAGCAGCGGCCTCACAGACAATGAGGTTGAGGTCCACAAGGGCCACGTTGGCACCCTGGGCAACGAGGGCCTTGGACAAAGTGAGTGAGAGACCACCGGCACCTCCGGTGAGCACTGCAGTGCGGCCGTCGAGTCTAAACGATGGGACGACGTCGGCGATGGATTCCGTGGTGGACAGAGTCATTTTTCAGTATAGTCAAAACTGTTTTATTGGACAGGGAGAACCACTACAGTGTTGCGTGTATAAGGAACATAAAATTTGGGAATCCAAGTGAGATTTATACCCGAGGACCGGGGCGACGACACAATCGATTCGATGAGCGAAGATAATTTCTGCGGGCGCGCGTATGGCATTATTGGTGTCAAAAAAGAAACGATGACGACGGGCTTACAGCTCGGGGGAAGCAGGACCCAGGCCGCGCTGGAGGGGGTGAGAGCAAATGTGGTTTTTTGAAGAGCGATTTGTGTGTGCAATAGTAGCGGTATGGTAATATAAACCAGATAGATGCGTTGACAGAGAGTAGGAGATTCTCACTGTCTAAGTTATATCTAAATATGTACAGATATGGCTCTACTGATTAGAGAGGGAATCGTTCACGTTCCCAAGCGATGACCATTCCAGTCCGCGCCCCAGGCTGCGCAGGCCCCAAGTTGCAGTTTGGGCCCACCAGATGGCCCAGATGGCCCCAAAAAACCAAAAACCAAAACAAATTCAAAAATTGACTTTGAAGATCTGCGGTGATTTTCCGGGGTAGATACCCCCCCAAAAGAAACGCGGATTGAAAATGGTCATCGGTGAAGATGTCCCGAGATTCCCTGATACAATTTGAATTTCGCCACCACTTTTTTTGGCACCCGGTGTGGTGTGTTCTATGTTTAGCACCATCGTCTGGCCTGGGCCCCTTGGGAGCTGGGGCCATGGTAGTATCACTGGAGAGCCATCATATGGGCTCAATAACTGGCAAACGAAGTTCGAACAATCCCCATTCTTATCTGAGCGATTTATTAAGTTGTAGATGGCTTCTAATTTTAAACACAGCATAAATATGGAAAGGATACAACGGAATACCGTGGCCGGCCTCGGGAATCATCCTCGCGGTCGGTCGCGTCGGATTCCCCCTGGCCCACAGCCCAAGCCAGAGGCTATACGCGTGCGCCTAATTTAGCCGATCAACCCCACAGTTATAACCACAGCAAATTCGATGCCTTGCTTTTAATTTTACTTGCAAAATCTAAACAAATTCTATTCATGGTGCCAGTTCCAAGCTTGGCTGGGATCCAGGAGAATAGCATCGTTACATGGCCATGACACCCTCGTTAAGTAGTTGATGTGCTGGTAGAGGATGAAGTACATCTTGATATCCTCCCAGCGGGCATCGAATTTGGCGTTCTTCCAATTATCAGTTGCTCCACGGAACTCAACTTGTTTTCTGGTCTGTGGAAGGTTTATCTGAGTGATGGCAAATGCAAGGCCAGCGTGTGAGTACCTCTTGAATGGTGGTAGCAGCGGTACGACATCAGAGGTTTGGTACACTCTGCTAAGAGATCCATGGGGCAGTAAATCACCTTGTTCCACGTGCTTAACATGGCTCTCCGTGCAAAAGATCTTGTCGGCCCACTGGTTCATCTGAGGATTACCAATTCTCAACTGGCCATACGTGATAGTTCTGGGCTGGTAACCTAAGTACTGGAGCTCCATACCGGCCAATTGTGCGTACCCACCGCCAAGCGAGTGGCCAGTGATTGTGAGATTATACCCGGCGTCCAAGTACTCCTGAACGGTGCCCAAGACCTCGGGAAATAGTCTAGAGTGGGACAAGTATACTCCATAGTGGACTTTACACCCAGGGCACACCAACTTCTGGCCCTGATTCTCTAACTGCTTATCAATCTTTGCAACTGTGTCGTGCATCGCATTCACATCAGTGTCATTCATCGCGCTAGAGACTGTCATCCCAGATCCAAACATATTGTTCAGTTCTTCGCTCAAGGTCTTTCCATTGGCCAGTAGGGACATAACAGGCATGTATTTGCTCTGAAATGCGGTGAAATCAGTGGCCCAGTCTCCCGGTGAAGTGCTTCCTCTGAACACTACGTACACTTCTCTGTCCTCCCTATTTATTGCGACGTACCCAGTACCACTCAGATCTGTGCTCCACCAATCTGGTCTGAAGATACGCACAATCTCAGTATTCTCTTCATCTTGACAGAACTGCATACGTCCACACTCTGTGTTCAAAGGTCCGGTATTGAAATGGGGACTAATAGTGCAGTATGACACTTTGGCCAATTCCGCGGTTTCCAATAACTGGTCAAACTGCGCTTGGTTGATATGTTGATATCCCCAACACTTCCAGAGCCCCATTAGGGATACCATGAGCATGGACAAGGACTTCATTACCCCGCGTGGCTCTATGGCGATGCTAATTAGGTACATACGAGTGCAGAATTTATCGTTGGGCCGGCGCTTTATAAACCTATCCAGTGAGTTGTTACGAAGACTGAGCACAAATCCCAAACATCAAATCTACGCCACATACTTCATGCCACTTTATTAATAGTATCCAAGCAAGCTTCAGTGTAGTCTTGTGATAATGCAGACACGAAGAAATATAAATGTATACCAAGGGTAAAGACCACACAATTAAGCAATATGCCCATAGAATAACCAAGAGAAAAAATAGAAACCAAATGAAAGTCACAGACGAATAAAAAAACAACACAGAATGGAGTACAATTACACAGCGATGTAATTCAAGATCTGATGACTGAGGTTGTACAGTTCAACTCTTGGGTCATCGCTCATATCCTCAGATCTGTTATTCTGAGCAGCAGAGGCATTTTCCTCTTTCAACTTCTTTATCGAATTGATGATCTCATTGTTCTGCTTGATCAACTCGGTGATCTGTGCGTTGTTGCATTCGAGCAATTGCAGGATAGTCCAAAGCGCAATGTGTTCAAACGTTGGGTTATCACTCTTCAAGAATCTCTCAAGGAATCCACAAACACCCTGCTCTGGCTCATTCCATGTACTGATGATCTGTTTGTAGTCTGATAATCTCGAACACAAGTTGGCCAATGCCGCAGCAGCATTACCACAGACTTCACCGTTCTGAGAATAAGTAAGTGGGATCAATACGTTAATCAATCCAAGCTCAAGCAACTTGGCCTTCAAATCATCAGCTAAAGCCAAGATGGCAAAGCATGCAGAGATTTCACTCTGCACAGTAAGTGGTGTGTTCAATACGAGATCTCTCAATTTTACCACTGCGTCTGCCTCAAGCAATTCCAGTCTGTTTCTCTCCGAAGAGGCAGCCAAGTTTCTCAAAGTGGAGACGGCATGGCACTGGATCTCCTCAGAGTCGTTATAGTCAAGCAGCGAGACAAGTGGTTTCAAGAATCCAGCGTCAATAATCAGACCTTCGTTCAATGGATGGATTGAGATGTTTCTAATACATGCAACAGCGGCCAAAACCAGTGGCTGGTGTGTGGTCTGTAGAAGCTTCACCAAGTGTGGCAACCCACCAGCTCTGACAATCTCCAACTGATATCCAGCATCAGATGCCAAGTTTCTCAAAGCCAGAGTGGCCTGGCACTGTACACGAGCAGAAGAGGAGTCCATAAGCTGGACAAGTTGTGTCACTAAGCGAGGCTCAGTCTGTGAAAGCTTCTTTCTGTTGGCCTCGTCAACGGCAATGTTGGACAGCGCGGTAGTACAGTAGTACTGAACGTCCGGGTCCGAAGAGGATAAAAGGGAAACAAGCACTGGAACAGCCCCAGCATTAACGAGCTCTTGTCTGTTTTCGTTGGAGTGAGTCATGTTGAGCAATGCACCAGTGGCATTTCTTTGAACACGCAAGTCCTTGGACCTGGCTAGCTTCGTCAACGGCACAAGAGCGCCGGAGCGAGCAATCTTGGCCTTGTTGTCGTCCTGTGTGGCCAAATTGGTGATGCATCCAACAGCATTGCACTGGACTTCGATGTTTGTGGAGAGCATTTGGCGGATGAGAGGTTCCAATCCGCCCATGTCGACAATCAGGGTCTTGTTCTCGTCATTGACAGCAAGGTTACCAAGCGCAGCGCATGCTGCTCTCTGGACCTCAGCATCAGCAGACTGCAGTAATATGAGAATAGGTTCGAGCACCTCTCTATCAACGGGTCTAACGTCTTTCTCTGTGATCTCGGCAAAGGCCAGGGCGGCGCTCCTCTGGAGGTCGATGTTGTCTGAGTACACGAGTGTGCTCAACGCTCTCAGTGGGCCGTGCGAGAAGAAGTCCACGTCGGACCTGTTTTCCAAATACTGAAGCAAGGCGGCGATGGCCTCTCGCTCATTCTCAGCCAAAAGCGGCTGGTTCTCGGCGCTGTTTCCACGTCCTGGCAGTTGTTAGTATGAGGCCCTGGGAAGATAAACAAGGATAGAGAACTCACCTATCAGGCAGCTGCAGCAGACACCCATTGTGAACAGCCTCTCTATGGTGAATTGACAATTATTTTCGGCTTCAAGTGTCAAGAACGGAACAATGAACCACTATGGGGCAAATTGAATGCGTGCGGGCAAAAAGCAGACAAATACGGCTCAATCAGACGGGCGATACCTGTGTAGAAGGGCCGGGCTGTATTATATGTGCCTTCTACTGTGCTCAGTATCGTGGAGGCACTGGGAGGCTAGAATTTGCTATGTGGTGGAACTTGAGGCCAAGTGAAGGGAGACGCGTTAATCAGTGTGGCGGTGTCCTGGTTCAAAAACAACAAAGTTTTCGTCTGTAAGTGGTCTCGTGCGTGGCAGTGGTGGTGGTGGTGCTGTCAATGCCCAGCGTGTGGAATCCTTCGGTTGGTGTGTGTTTTGATATCAGAAAAGCAGGTTGTGTAAACACCTAGAGTGAGCGCAATTATTCCTTTGATTGTAAACAGCTTCATTTTCAAATTGACCACCTCCCCCCTCGTAAGCCCTCGCCTCGTAGGCCAAAAAAAAACCCGTGAATAGGCGCGCGCATACTAAGCATATAGATATTACACGGAGCGTGCTCACAGATACGCGTGTATATCAGTCGCGGCCTGAGAAGTTCACGCGTGAACCCTTATCGATAACCTACACGTATAGGTGTATAAGCTACACTCACGCTTTAGGCAACGCCTGTTGAGTTAACCATGAATCAAAAACGTAATGCATTAGCTCATTGTGGAGATCCTTTTCTATAATACACAAACATGACACATTAATATGCTCTTCCTCCACAATCTTTCTCTCTCAAGGTCATGGCTTGTCAGTAAGGTCGAGTGGAACCACAAACTCACCATCGAACCAGCGTCTGTCGAACTTGCGCAAGTTACCCTTCTTGAACAGTTTCTGTGGAATACCAATGTCAGCGAGGTAGTGCGTCCAGTCGCCTTTTGACACCAAGCCATTGGAGTACGCAAGAAGCAGGCCGTTTAATGGCAAGCCTGCACTGACAACGAACTTAGCTTGTAATGAGTTACCATCCTCTGTAGAAATCAAACCAGAACCGGCATCGATACCAGCTGGGATATCCATCGACAAAATAGCGTTAACACCACTTGTGACGTTAACCCATTGTATCAATGCGGTGGCCTTTTGTAGTTCAACGTCCCATAGGTCACCAATACTAGTGTCATAACCTTGTAATGCGTCCAAGATGAGTTCCACTGGGGTCTCAATGGAACCAAGAACGGAAGTCAACTGTTTCATTTCAGAAACACATTTACCACCACAGAGCGTGAACAGCTCCAGTTGTGTAGCGACATGATCATCAAACTCATCGATTTTTGTGTGGTCTGTTAATGTGAATGCAATTGCTCTAACACCGTGGTTGGACAGTTGACGGCCAGCGGCCAATGCACGGGCACCAGCACGGTTGTTACCCACAAGTAATAAGACCAAGGGTGGTAGGTTGTGGTTGTTCTCAGCGAGTCTTGAGGACCCACCAAGCATCTTCACCACCAGAGAGGCAATACCTCTCGAACAGTTCTCAGCAATAATCTTTGGTGTAAGCTTGAAGTTTTCCGTAGTGAGACGCTCCACTTCGAGCAGTTGAACAGGTGTAGCCAATGGAACTGCCTCCCCAGAGCGGGAGACCATCTGCAGAGTCTGGTTTCTAGCCAAGTCAAGCGATGTGGATCTTCTAGTGCCTTGTTGTAACACCACTGGGAGCTTCTTGGAGGTAACTGATGGGGTGCCAGACGACACAACGCTCTCCAAATCATGAGAGTCCCATGCATCCATTCTGTTAGCAGACAGTACGTTTTCGTCGTGGTCGTACTTAGTCTTCTTCTTGTTCAACCCAACAAGACGTTGCGATTCATCGATGGTGTCACTCACTGCAAACTCCTCTAATGCAGAGTTCTTATCAAAGCGAGCCGTCGAGCCACTGAAGTCAAAGTCGGCAGACGACTTGATATCAGAGATATTGGAGGACACCCACTCAGGAGCCGGCTGGTCATTGCCGTAACCGCTGCTTTGGTTGCGCTTCATCTGCTGCTTCTGCTTAGCGCTCTTTGGCTGTTGCGATGGTGTACCTGGCGCCTCCTGGGTCACCGGTATAGTCGCATTATAAACCACCGTGTTCTTGCTACCGCTGCTGGTATTGTTATTACTGGAGCCCTTCTTGCCCTTCTTCATATCCTTTGGAAGGTCCAGTACTTTCAAATCGGCAATGTCAACACCTGCGACTCTATGATGTGCCAGTTTCCCACCATCTCCGAGTTCCACGGCGTTCAGCGAAAGCACTTTGTCTTCCACAGAGCCGACGATGCCCGTGAGCAAGCCGCCCTTTTTGAGAATGACTTTCACACGGAACCCAAGCACGGAGACCATCTTGGATTTCTTTATTGTGGTGTAGTGTGCTTTGATAGTTAAGAGTTGGACCCACCGCTCGCTTTTTGCAGGCGGATCTCGAGGGGTTCTCTTCACTTTCGCGGGGCATCTGTCGATATGACACGGGTCAGTAGTATTAGCTTTTACAGAGACTCGACTACAGTGAACATGAGCCTTAACAATCTACGCGTAGCTTGATACATAAAGGAGAGAGAGAGAGAGAGAGAGCTCCAGAGAATGTCGTTAGGTACCAACGGGAGCTTTGTTCCGGCAGCGTTACTGAGCCAGCCCAAATCAAACGAAGAGATCCATGCACCTACAACGGGGGACCCAAAGTTCGATGCTGAGAATCCCAACTGGCTTCAAGCCAGAGCACAAGTAGTAAGTCTCTATCCAATTTATCATCATCATGGAGAAGTGCTAACAACACAACAGGACAAGGAATCCAATGATGCAATGGCATGGGAAGCGCTCATCACAATTACCGAACAGCTGTTGTTGAAGTACGCTTCGCCCTCAGACACGGTGAAGAAAGCTATCACCGATACATTTGATGAGATCCTGACGAGGTTCCCGTTGCTTTATGCACACTGGAAGAAGTATACGGCCGTGCAGTACCAAATGAACGGCCTTGATGCGTCATTAGAGACGTTGTCGAGAGCGTTGGATGCGTTCCCGTGTTCATTAGAATTATGGATCGACTTGCTCACACTGTTATTGTCAAACTACGGGAACGATACACAGAGACTTCGGACGGAGTTCCAGACAGCGGTGAAGTTCGTAGGTTATCAGTTTCTCTCTCACCCTCTATGGGACAAGTATATTGAGTTTGAGAAGCAGCAGAAGGAGGAGAAGAACGTGCTGAAGATATTGCTACAAGTGACAAAGATCCCATTGCACCAGTACGCCCGGTATTATCAGGACTTGCTGACGCTTAAGGACACTGTGTTGCCCGACGAGATCATTTCATTGGAGCCTGACTTGGCCTCTTCAGTACCACAGGATGCTTCAGAAGAACAGAAGGCACAACTCATTACAGAGTATCTCACCAAAGTGTGCACCAACACATACACCTATGTCACTGAGATTTGGCCATATGAAGGGCGTTTGACAGAATCAGTGGTGTTTGCGCTAAGTCCTTTGTTACAGGATGTGTCAGATTTCCTTATGTCGTACTTAGATTTCCAATTGCAAAAGTTTTCTACAGACCCCTCAGAGTTGAACAAGAGAATGACAATTTCCCTATTTGAAAGAGCACTGATACCTGGTGCGCTAGAGGCCACGTTCTGGAAGAAGTACCTCCGATGGGCACTCAAGTACTGCGAAGATGACTTTGACATGGTGAATGGGATCTACAACAGAGCTGTGAACTTGTATATCCCAACTGACTCATACGGCATACGACTCCACTATGCTCTCTTCCTGGAAACACACGGGAAGGACACAGAGAAGATCCATGATGTGTATCTCAATGTTATCAACTACTCACCATCAGATACACAACCCGTGGTGTTCTACGTCCAGTTTGTCTCCCGTTTGTACGAGAACTACAAACGCACTGCTGATTGGATCGACTCCGTCATTGCAGTGTATTTTGACCTGAAGAAGCCGGAGACCGAACTGGACATTCATGGCAAGAGACTATCGGAGCTGTTGAATGACAAGACAGCCGGCGTGCTGGTTGCTGAGCTCGTCAAGCTCCATTGGCACAAGGAGAAGGACCACCTTAAGGTGAAGATGCTCTTGAGCTTCTACTCCAAGCAGGAGAGACTGTTGAGCTCCATGGCATTCTGGAGTGTCGCTTACAAGTACCAGCGGAGACATGGAGATCACAAGGCGGTGCACTCAGTGGTGCGAAACATTAGAGATAACACCTCTCTTCCATTGAGTATCATCAACCCGATCCTGCTGGACTACTCGGATTATCTCCAACAGAACCCGGATTCTCAGGAAAATGTTCACAGAGCCGTGCTGGAGCTGCAATACGACGTCTCACACCCACTGCACTACCGATTCACAGGGGAGAAACAAGTGAAGAGACAGAGACAGGAGAATGGACACGTTGCGGTGTTTATCGATAAGCCTACATTCACTAACAGTGAATTGGATCGTCCGACCAAAAAGAAAGTACCAGCTGCGCTTCCGACATTTAAGAACGTCGAGAAGGCATCGCTGCCGATTGAGTACTTGCAGAACGAGTGATTCATGATAGTAACCAATTGATGCATTTATTACTGAGGTAGAGCTACAAGTATCCCTTAAGCCACTCACAGCGCGCCAAATGGCGCTTATCCTGAGATTGGGTAAGGGCAACATGAGCCTTAAATTTTTCTGCGATGAGCTTTAGATCAAAACAAACCCACCATGCAATTAGCTAGGAAAAGTGTTAATACAGTGAGATGACCGATAGTGTAGAAGTGCAGCAAGCACACCAGAAGAGAGACCGCTCACCAAGTGCTACAGAGGAGTCTGTGGCGAAGAAGGCAGTGCCAACACCAGCACCAAAGCCAGAGAAGAAGAAGAAGCGCAAATACAAGGCCAAAGACGTGGATCCAACTTCGCCAGCTGGTGTGCTACAATTGGAGATCGAGCAGATTTGCGAGAAGCACCAGATTAACAAGGATCATATCCTGAATGATGTGAACTCTCTGTTGAACTCAGAGGAGCTCGCGCAGCAGTACCACCGTGAAGTCGAAGGTGTGGAGGTTGTGGCCTTGACATCTAATGGTGAGGGCCTCGGATTAATTCAGAACCCAGTGGAGACCTCACACAAGCAGGTGGTTATCGTGCCGTTTGCCATTCCAGGCGACGTGTGTAACGTCAGGGTGTTCAAGACGCATCCTACATATGTGGAGTCCGATCTACTGAAGATCATCGCTGGTTCTAAGGAAAGAGACGACTCACTTATCAAGTGCCGCTACTTCGGCAAGTGCTCCGGGTGTCAGTACCAGGAGCTCACGTACGATACACAGCTCGAGTATAAACGTCGTACTGTGCAGAACGCGTATGAGCACTTGGCACCAGAATTGATTAAAGAGGGGAAAGTGCCTACCATTGGTGAGACAGTGGCATCTCCGAAGCAGTTCAGTTATAGAACCAAGTTGACTCCACATTTTGACATCCCGAAGAAGAAGAACCTGACGTATAGACCATCTTTTGGGTTCGGCTCCAAGGGTAAGCCGAGTTGGAGGGATACAGACGGCGGTGAGCAGAGTACAGTGGATATCGAAGAGTGTATCATCGGCACGGAGATCATTAATATCGGAATGACCAACGAGCGTAAGGTGTTCGAGAACGAGTGGAGAAAATACAAGAGAACAGCCACTGTGCTACTAAGAGAGCATACAAGAGTGACACAAGCAGGCGGGGACACGCTAGAATTCAGGAGTGAACAAGAAGGTTCCAAGGCCGATGATGGTAACGTAAGCTGTATTGTGGAGCCAGCTGAGGAGGAGCACGGGCTGTTGGTCAAGTCATGTGTTACCAATCCAAGACAGGTTGTTACTGAGTACATCAACGGCTTCACATTTGAATTCTGTGCTGGTGAATTCTTCCAGAACAACAACTCGATCTTGCCATTGGTTACAGAATACGTCTGCTCGAACCTCCAAATTCCAAGACCAGAGGGCGAATCGTTGTATTTGGTCGACGCTTACTGTGGCTCAGGTCTCTTCAGTATCACTGCATCCAAGGGTGTTGACAGAGTCGTTGGCGTCGATGTGAGTAAAGAGTCCATCAGATTCGCTACAAAGAATGCTGAGCGTAATGGTGTTAGGAATGCCACTTTCATTGATGGTAAAGCAGAGAAGATCTTTGCTGCCATTGACACACCAAGCGATTTGACCTCTGTGATCATTGATCCATCCAGAAAGGGCTGTGACGAGGTGTTCTTAAACCAGTTGTCAGATTACAGACCCGCTAGAGTCGTCTATGTGTCATGTAATGTCCACTCACAAGCGAGAGACGTTCAATGGTTCTTGAACCACACAGAAAACGGACACCAGTACAGAATTGAGAGCATCAGAGGCTTTGACTTCTTTCCACAAACACACCACGTGGAGAGTGTTGCCGTCTTGACGAGAGTTTAATGCATGACAAGTTAACGCGTATATTGTATATTGATATGTGTTGTACTGTACTAGTTTAGTGCAATCTCTTTCGCCAATCTCCATCCCCATTTGTATTTTTGTGTCAAAAGCCCTACTACCTGGCACGTGAGCTTACTAGGGTTCTAAGTTTAGATTTTCACTGTATCCGCGCTTTTGATGGCGCGTACAAGAATACCAGAAAAAACATAGCACAAAACATCCCTACACCAAAGAGATCACCCAAAATTTTTCACCAGTCACATTGGCGCGAGAAATCCGAGGCGCGGTGTCAGTGTCCGTGGAAAAAGCTTCAAACTTGTTCAATACCAACTAGTAGAGAAGGGGTTTAATAAGGGATATCAACACAACACAACTGCCAAAATGGAAAACGATAAGGGCCAGCTCGTAAGTGGAGAATAGAGAGTCTACTGGAGTATGGTTTCATAGGAACTGGAAGGAATGTGGGAGCGTTGATGGGAGATGAAATATCGAAGATGAAAGATTATAGAAAGAGAGAAGGAAGCACCCAAGAAGTTATACGTGTGGGCACCTGGAGTTAAACAGAAGGGAGGAGAGCCATGAAGACAGCGTTGATTGTAATATGAAAAGGAGCAAGTGGAATATGATGTAAGGAGCTTCAGGTCGCCACAGTCTTGGACTATGCAAGAAAGGACCAGGACCATACACAGTGAACCAGTAAGGAGGAATGGGGCATTCAAGTGGAGCATTACAACGGACTGCACAACGATGAGGCCAACAAAAGTGCACTATAAAGAATTCAAGACAAACTACACCCTCAGCGCTGATCATCTCCCACCGCCTATGAAACTATACCTGGCCAAAGTAGCCGTAACCCAAGTAAGAGCCACATACTAACAACACCTAGGTCGAATTGTACGTTCCAAGAAAGTGTTCTGCCACCAACAGAATCATCAAGGCTAAGGACCACGCCTCTGTCCAGATCAACATTGTCAACGTTGACGAGGAGGGCCGTGCCATTCCAAACGACTTCACCACGTACGCTCTTTGCGGCTACATCAGATCCCGTGGTGAGGCTGACGACTCTTTGAACAGATTGGCCCAGAAGGACGGTTTGTTGAAGAACGTCTGGTCCTACTCCCGTTAAGGTGTTGTGAACTGATCCCATGATGTGATATGAGAAAACAGTATGATGCATGGGGTGGTTTATATCATTGCTTAATTGAAAATATGTAAAGTAGAGTGGATTGTAGGTTCTTTGTATCAGTAAGAACTGTTCTAATATTGGCTTCTCTTGAGCATATTCAATAATTCGCGTGAAAGTCACCATACATTTGATTCAGGCTTATCAGTTTACAATTACAATTGCGGAGGTGCGGCCACAATGAATTTATAAACGTACATGCTGGGCTGCCATTATCGAATCAAAAGCTCCAAGGTTTCCTGGGCTGTAAACGAAACTGGGATTCATCGGCAGTCCCATATCGCTTATGGAGGTTGAATTATTATAATATTACAGCCCCGGCCCCAAAAGGTCTACCCAGCTGCCCCATGTGGTTGCCCGGGCTGCGCTCTTTGTTTGGAGGGCCCGCTGCGGCTCTCGAGGGGGTGGCTGCGTAAATGTTTATGAACTTCCCCCTGGGTTCCTCTCTTTGATTTCCCTTATGACTGGACGACCCTTTACCTTCTATTGGCCATACACGGATTGGAAGACGGAGACTCAGCAGATATGTCTAGAGCTTTTGTCACACTGCTTTTCAGTGCGTCGTATCTCCCCGGAGCGCTTGTTCTCGGGCAGACGCTCAGGGGGTTGGGCCTACCAACTGATACCGAGCTTGTTGTTCTGTTGGGCACACCGTTGACCGATTTCGAAATGGCAATGTTAACTGTGAGTTTATTGTTCGTATATATGGTGCTCTGAGTACTAACATTGCGATTCAGAAGGTATACGACACTGTTATCGAGACATCTCTCATTTTGGCCCAGAATACCCCACAGTTCACCCTGTTGAAACGTCCTGAGTTGAAGCCGACTTTTTCCAAGGTCAACTTGTTTGCATTGACACAGTATGAGACAGTGGTGTACCTGGACAGTGACACACTCCCATTAAAGCCACTGCACGAACTGTTCGAATTGGAGATTTCCCCTAGTCAGGTCGCCGCTGCCCCTGACTCTGGATGGCCTGATATCTTCAACTCAGGTGTCTTGGTGTTGAAGCCCTCCCTCGAGATCTATGAGGAATTGCTGGAACAAACTCAGGTGCCAGAGAGTTCATTTGATGGTGCTGACCAAGGCCTATTGAACCAGTTCTTCAATGGTACTAACTGGCTCAGGCTACCATTTGTGTACAATGTCACACCATCGGGACAGTACCAGTACGAGCCAGCATACCAGTACTTCCATAATGAGATCAAAGTGGTGCACTACATCGGTGGCTCCAAGCCATGGTCCGAGCCATGGGATCTCGGTGGGTTGAGAAACCAATGGTGGGATCACTACACCAAGTCTTACGGCTTGGATAAAGATCTCAAGAAAGTGATCCATGGTATTGAGCCGAGATATTACCAATCGGAGCATACCACGATTAGAAATGATGAGAAAGCGTTTTTGCCTGAGTCTATTGCCATCCAGGAGGAACAGCACTATGAGGAACCACGTGCGGAACACCACGTGGAGTACTCTTCCATAGACCAAGACGTGCTGTTGGACCCGGAGTCGTACAAAAGCTTTGAGACCATTACGCAGGGAAGCGAATGGGATCCAGCTTATATGGAGCCTCCTAAGGGTGGTAAACCGGAAGCAGCTGATTTCCCAAGGGATTTACACTACCATAACCAATGGGACGAGTATGCACAGGCTGAACAAGAAGTGGAGGATGCATTGGAAGAGCAGGCTCTCCAAGAGGAATACGCTGCACCTGGGCCTGATTGGGTCGCCTCTTTGATTTTCCCATGGGAACATGAGAACCGTAGAGCTGAACCAGAACGTGTATTTGATTATTCTGGTACATTCAGTTTTGATGATCCGTGGCAGAGTACATCATTAATCGAGAAGATCAAGCAACTGAGATTGAGAGAGGCAGAGGAGCAGGAGAAGAAAGAGATTGTGCGTGACGAAGACGAATTGGAGAGATTGAAAGAGATCGAGAGCCGTTACACTGGACCCATTGAAGATCATACCGAGCAAGACCTCATTATTGAACAGTTTGAAGAGGAAGAGGAGGCATTGGTCCTACCACCAGCACAGTCAATGATTAAGCATACCTCAGAAGACCTAGAGGACGATGAGCACCAGATGTCAGACCCGGAGGTTCTGAGCCACACGCTATCGCTGATCCAGGACAAGACCTGATTCACTTAGACATATATTTATTTATATGAGATAAAGCTAGCAAAATATGACCTATGACGACAACATGCAACTTACAAGAATACAAAGAACGTACAACACATTGCTATGAAACGGAACATGCTAATACGACACACTAATACACTCCTTTATTACATTTAGAGCAAACAGATCACCGAGACAATAGAGTCACGTGCCGGATCAGATCGGTTTCGTCATCTCATTACGCACGATTTTTTTTTTAATTTTTTTTTGCTTCGCGAAGGGCAAAAAAATTTTCAGTTTGCGAGCGGGCACGCGTAGGGGCAAAAGTACGCAGCAGGGGCGAAAACACAGGGTGGGAAGAGAGAAAGAGGGAAAAGGGAATTGGAACTTTTTCACTTTCCTTTCGACGCTATAATTGTAAGGGAAATTACCTAACGGTATTAAAACACTAAACAGTACACCATGGCTTCCGACGGTATCACCGAGATCGACTCCAACTTGATCGAGTCCAACTACGACAACGTCGTCTACACTTTCGACGAGCTCAACTTGAAGCCAGAGATTTTGAGAGGTATCTACGCCTACGGTTACGAGAACCCATCCTCCATTCAGCAGCGTGCCATTCTCCCAATCACCGAGGCCCGTGATGTCCTTGCCCAGGCCCAGTCCGGTACCGGTAAGACCGCCACTTTCACCATCTCTGCCCTCCAGAGAATCGATGAGAAGTTGCAGGCTACCCAGGCTTTGATTTTGGCCCCAACCAGAGAGTTGGCTCTCCAGATCCAGAAGGTCGTCTTGGCCATCGGTATGCACTTGAACATCTCCGTGCACGCTTCTATCGGTGGTACCTCCATTGCCGAGGACATTGAGGGCTTGAAGAAGGGCTCCCAGGTTGTCGTTGGTACCCCAGGTCGTGTCTTTGACATGATTGAGCGTCGTTTCTTCAGAACCAAGGACGTCAAGATGTTCATCTTGGATGAGGCCGATGAGATGCTTTCCTCCGGCTTCAAGGAGCAGATTTACAACATCTTCACCTTGTTGCCAGAGACCACTCAGGTTGTTTTGCTGTCTGCCACCATGCCACAGGACGTGTTGGAGGTCACCACTAAGTTCATGAGAAACCCAGTCAGAATCTTGGTCAAGAAGGACGAGTTGACCTTGGAGGGTATCAAGCAGTACTTCATCAACGTTGAGGAGGAGCAGTACAAGTTTGACTGTTTGTGTGACTTGTACGACGCCATCTCCGTCACCCAGGCCGTTATCTTCTGTAACACCAGAAGAAGAGTCGAGCAGTTGACTGAGCAGCTTGCTGAGAACCAGTTCACCGTCTCCGCCATCCACTCCGACTTGACACAACAGGAGAGAGACACCATCATGAAGGAGTTCAGAACAGGTTCCTCGAGAATCTTGATCTGTACTGACTTGCTTGCCCGTGGTATCGATGTTCAGCAGGTTTCCCTTGTCATCAACTACGACTTGCCATCCAACAAGGAGAACTACATCCACAGAATCGGTAGAGGTGGTCGTTTCGGTAGAAAGGGTGTGGCCATCAACTTTGTCACTGACAAGGATGTTGGTATGATGAGAGAGATTGAGAAGTTCTACTCCACTGAGATTGCTGAGTTGCCAGACAACTTTGCTGAGATCCTTGCTTAAGCAGCCCCATTCATTTTTTCTCCTTTTTTATGATGCCTGTTGTTTCACTATATATAATGTCATACTTTTATGTTGAATGTAGCATTTATGTTTTATAATTTAATGATCGTGCCCGATTTTCTCAATCTTTGGTTGGTTCTTGGTTTCCCCATCGATACCAACAATGAGCACTCTGTCTAAAGCTGTGTTCTCATCCACGTCTTCACCGTCCAAAAAGATGTCCAAGGAACTCACTTTCTGGAAGCGCACGTATTTTAACTTCACTTCACACCAGTTGTTGTCGTCCCACTCGAGATCTTCCTCGTGTAATGGCTGTGTTGTCTCTGCATCATCGAATGAGATTATGGAGTTTCTATTGACCCACACTTTGATCTTCGTAGGCAGTTGTGTGTCTTCGGAGGTCTTGGCCTTTAGAAGGAGCGATGACACTTTACAGATGTTTGTAAATGGGATGTGAAGCAGCAACTGAGAATCAGCGTCACTCATAATCCCTGTGACATCGCCTTCTGGAGTGTGCGATACGACGTTCTTCACCGTTGTGTTCCCGTCTTTAGGCAAGGAGTTCAAGGACTCGAACTCGCCATAGTAGATCGACCCATTGAGCACCTTGAAGCCCTTGGATATATACGACGAAGCATCTCTATCACTCGAGGACTTCACCGAGCCACTGTCATTACCACTCTCAGCAGAACGACGTTTCCCCTGTGGAGCCAATGCCCCGAGTTCTTTCACTTTGGCAAACACCTGCTCAACATTGGCACCGCGCACCCTGTCAATCTCCTTCTTATTATGAATAATAACAAAGGTAGGCACAGCAGTGATGTTATATGACGAGGCAATCGGTCTCTGAGAGTCTAGGTCCACTTTCACAATCTCCACATTAGGATACGAAGTGTAGAGCTGTTCCAACACGGGGGCAATCGCCTGGCACGGGCCACACCACGTAGCGGTGAAGTACAAAATGAGAGCCTCACACTGGTGAAGATACTCTTCCAGTTGCTGCTTGTTGGTAACGTACGGAATTGGCATCTTTGATAAGCTTGATGCTATTTAATCGAGGTGGGCCTAAGTGAAAGATCTCTCAAGGTGATACATTGGGTGGAGAGAGGATGTGTACCAAAATGCCCTGCAAAACCGCGATCATCGGCGAGTTACCCAATCAAGCTATTTAGTGAGGTTTTTTATATTTTTATGTCTATATCATCTTCTCAAATCCTTCTCTGATTTCTCCAAATTTCAGAGCGAATTGTGGATCTGACAGTTCAACTGTCTGCATTTGGTCACCTGACCTTAGAGTGAACTCCGTATCTGTGACCGTAATGGTGATACCACATGGGACTTCCATATTGAGGTCCTCGCTCTTATTCAAGAATTCACTCAGGGTATCGCCTTCCTTATCCATCTCAACGTACCTATCAACCAGTGTACAGTTGGATTGTATACTCTGTAGCAACTCATAAATGGAGTTCAGCCTTTGCAACTGCTCAATAGTCTTCAACACTGATAAAATGTCACCACACAGAAACTGTTGGACTGAAACCAGTTCACTTTGAAATAGTGGAAAGATCTGTACCGTCTCATGCGTCTTTGTCTTATATGAGTCATTGATATCAGGGGTTTCCATGAGCTCAAGATGATCCACTATTAGTGCGTTGTCACTCACTGTGTGCTTCAAAAGTGGTAATCTATGCCCGAGGATCTCCAGCTTATACCCGACATCCGTCAACAACTTTGGAGTCTTCCCATCTTCTCTCAGGCATTTTACCAGCTGCCCATTCTCAAGAGAGTACACTGTAGTATTCATGCGCTCGTCATGGTGCAAATAGAGCTTAAAAAGGCCGCCGTACAACTCCACACATAGCTCATCTCCAGGGTTGATAACCAACTGGCCGTGGTACTGTGATTTCAAGTATGTGATGACATCCGATTGGAACTGGAATCCGTCCACTTTCAGCTCGCCGTGCTCAACCAGGGAGTGCTGGTCAATAGCACACAGTCTCTCCAAACAGAGATCGAATTTGCCCAAGTCTGAGTACATCACCAATGAGTTCTTCAATACGCTTTCACCATTTTGTGAGTTGACGTCTTGGAAATTTGCCTCGTTGTTCGCCAAGATCAATTTGGCACTGTGAAGATGAAACCTCGTTTGGTCTTTATTCACCGTGGGTCTCTCTTCAAAGTCGATGTCTATCACCAAGATCTGCCCAGCTATGGAGATTCTACTCAGATTGTTTTCAATACCCTCTCTGAAGGTCTCGAACTTGTAGATGGACGCCAATCTCAGCAAGTTCTGCACTGTCGGTGATCCGGGTGACCGTTTCAGTACTTTTGTTATCAGCGAGAGCTGCGATTGATAGGTGTCTGACATTCTGTGGTGGTCCTTCCCTATATATAAAGAGAGTGCTTGGGGTTTGTTTACAAGATGATCGAAAAAGCTGGTGATAATTTCGCGCGCCACTAGAAATTCTGGGGAAGCGTCTAAAGCAACTCTTCAATACACTCATTCAGCCATCAAACAAAAAGGATAAGGAACACAACACAATGGGAGGAATCTTGAAGAACAAAGCAGAGTCAGACCAAACGCCTGTCACCCAGTCGACCAAAGAGTTCAGAGAACAGGTGCTGAAGAACACCAAACTGAACTCGATGCTCAAGAATCTCAAGCCAGAATTCTTTAACAGTAATGGAGAAGTGGATCTGGCCAAGCTCGAAACGCTCACTGAGGATGACAGGGAGAAACTGAAGTGGAACACGAAAAACCTATCGGATAATGCCGAGATTCAACAGCGAATCGTTGAGAACATGGAAGTTTCGATTGATGAACCAAAGACTCCGTTCCAACACGCTGCCGAGCTGAACGAATACTACGAACCAGACGACGAGGAGGATGATTTGAACGGGTTCTCGCTGGGAGAGCCGGAGATGAAGGTGGATGAGCTCGATGAGAAGTTTGAGAGACCGGTAGCTGCTGATGAGTTGGAGGAAGAAGAAGAAGAAGAAGAAGAAGAGGATGAAGAGGATGAAGAGGATGAAGAGGATGAAGAGGATGAAGAAGAGGAGCAGCAACAGCCCAAGCCGAAGATGACGTTTGACCAGCTCAGAAAGATGCACTACCACCATGAGGTACCTAAGTTTCACCCTGTGGAGGACGAGGAGTGATACATGACTACATGACTACGTGGTATTTGTAGTAAAGTGTCGTAGCGTCGTATTGTCGTATTGGATATCCGATGATATCTGTGTAAATAGGGTGATATCTGATGATGATACCTGTGTAAATGAATATCAATATCAAATCAGTATGAATATCTGAATGAACATATAATGATAGAAGAGTTACTTCTTTGGCTTGAAGAACCACTCAGCCAGGAAGTTAACCACAATGTCGTCCGTGTGATACTGCTGGTCGTAGTTACTTTGCTTTCTCGGGAACTCGTGGAAGAAATGTCTCTTTGAAGGGTCGTTGTCCATGCCGTCCCTCTCCATGATCCGCTCCTTGGAGAGATACCGTGAGCCAAGCTGAGAGATCATCTGCTTCGACTGTGTTGTGATATCGCCCAGTACATCGGTGTCATCGCTGTGTTTCTCAAGCCGTGTGTTTACAAAATCGTCAAACATATGTGGCTTTGTTTGAGTAAGTTATGGTGTTTGTATTGTGGAGAAGTAAACAAAGATTAAAAGTGGTAAAAATATATACATAAAGTAAAAACACCTACCAGGTCACACCCGGAGCTTAGACACCCCCCCTCTCTCCGTAGTCGGATGCCGCACCCCGTCACCCCCGTCGCCCCGGGCGGACCACCCGGGCCATACAAAATGGAATTCCATGTACATATAAATTCCGGCATCGGATTTGCTTCCACACATTATATAGGCCTGATATATACGCGGCCTGCATGGAAAACACAATAGCCTAAGACAAGCAATAAAATCTAATCTCAAACTATTAAACTCACAACTCCAAACACTACGACTAACAAGAACTGAATGATGTGTACATAAATATTCCTTAATACTCCAGTACTTTGCTTACATCAACCAACTGGTCCATACGCACATAGTGCAGCGGATCGTAGTCCTCGCTTATGCTCATTGCTCTTGGACTCATGCTCTCTCTGAGGAAGTCCACGATGCTCACACAGAGCACGTCATCGTCGTCTCCATCCGTATCTTCAAAGCTATCCAGAGAATCACTCAAGGAAACAGGTCTCAGTCCAGAGCCCAGCTTACCAACGTCTCTTGGTGCCAAAGGGCGCAGTGCCACATCGAGATCAATCACTGGCGTAGGCATTGCGCTCTTCTTGCCGCGTCTATTCTTCACAGGCTCTGCAAATCCCACGTCCTTCCTCGTCTTTGGGGAGTTCTTTGACACAATCCGTGCCTTTGTCAGTGTTGGCGAATCGCTCACCGGTTTGGTCTCTGAAGAATCGAGCTTGTACTGCGAGCTGAAAGATGCGCCAGTGGTCGTGGCTGCAGCAGACGACCCACCACTCTGCTCCAAAGAGCTGGAATGTAGGTGTGAGGTGAAGATGGACTCGTTTGAGGACAAGCTCAGTGCTGCTGAGCGTTCGTGGTTGACCCCTCGTCTCATCCTGCCGACGCTTGATACCGGAGGCAAGTATGATTGCTCGTTCCCAGTGCTCTGTGTAAAAGGTGATGGTGCTGTGCTCTGGATCAATGAAAACTGTTGAGGTATCATCCCTGGTGTGGAGGATGGAGAGGACCCCGACTCCCTAGGGAACTGGTAGCTTGATAGCTTGCCGTAGACGTGCTGCTGCTCCTTGCGGGAGTACTTCTTCCTTGGCAGCTCATTGTCCATGTACTGCTGCTGTTGGAAATGGTGGTAGTGGTGATGGTAAGAGCTCATGGTGGGCTCAAACATACCAGCGCTGGTGTCCTTTGGCGACACTGGGTGGTACTCGTCGATAGTCATCAGTGGTTGAAAAGACACCTTGTATAGTCAGTTGGTATCAGATAGTAGTGTATATGGTAGATGAACAAAGGAGTGTAACAGAAAATATCCCTGCTGTGATCCGAGTGGTTTTATCCCAGACTGCCAAAGAATGCGGCAAATCCGTGCTCTATATATACATATGACGAATTATGTTATGGCGACCTCAAACTCAAAAGGCCCTGCAGAGCTTAAAACTATCAGCAAGGTGCATCTATATGGCAAAAGACGCAAGGTTCTGAAGCTACTGTAGAAACTACGGTTTCCGCAACACCGCAGTCCGGTTTTTCTTCGCCTATTCTTTGACTTGCAGATACGACAACTCTATTAATCCCCATAGACGTTACATCCGGTTCTTTCGGCGGGAAGCGTGCTCCGTTGAGTTACCTGTCTGTTGCATAGTTGTGGTCCCGGCCATGAGGCGATCATGGGAGGAGCACGAAATGCAGCGAACGATACTCGTGATCAGCAAGAGTCTATCTTCTGTTGGCCATGGTTTTTTTCTTCTAGTTCGATGTTGATTGAGTTCCATATGAAGTCGGCCAATAGCAACAGCGACGGCGTCCACAGTATTATGGAGTCGTGGACAAACACAAGCACAAAGAGTATTCAAGTGGAAGAATTCATCTCTCTCAAGTGTGTGTGTGTATATACCTAAATTAACCAATGGTCTCATCTGTGCATAGGCCTGCGTTCGTATAAGCTGTCGCAATAATAATTATAACGCCGCCGATGAACTCGCCCGTCTGCATCTTGTGGAACCAAATTCCAGATTACGTTATGTATGGTAGCACTACAGTATATCTTGACAAAATTTCGGTTCAAGTGGTAGACGATGATGTATGATATACTTCCGTGCCCAGAAAAGTTGGTTATATATCGTCCAATATTCAGCACATACAAGTATTTTTACCCTACACGCCTATAGCACACATGGCGTGCCACAATCAACAAATGTTGCATTACACTACAGAGTTCACAAACGGCACACACAGAAAAAAACTTTTACCTTGGGGAGAGCTGGGATGGCCTTGCAAAACACTAGGCTTTAATGCATTTGAATCTGGTGGTAAAAGAAAAGAAACTTAACCTAATTAATCTAGGCCTCTGAGCAATCACGGCTAGAAGACCGACATGGCCATCCTAGGATTGAATTATGGCAGCTATGCTTATAATCAAGCTGCTATGAGGATCACTGGGTGAAGTCAGCGAGTCAGTACATATCTTCACATAGATCTTATATGAACTGTACATAAAAACGAGACGTATTAGACGTTACGTGTTTAGCATACATTGGCTGTTCCCCACTATTTCTTCCTTTCTGGGTCAAATCCTCAGGGAAAGCCTATCTCTCTTGAAACCGACACAATAGAAGCAACCTGCTTGCCAGCTAGGGGCCACAGAGATTCTAGACTCAGGGGGGCTATCAAACACGACTGAGCAAGTGGCGTTTGCCTGTTAGCAGGTGCTCATAATAACATTATTCACTAAATTTTATACTGAGATAGATATATTTGAATAAAGAAGAGTATTAGAGAGTCACAACGTGACACCTATAACCCTCTTCATGAAGTTATAAAGCTGTCATGAGTTTACAAGCTACGCTCAAAAGTCTTGTCAGATACACGCAAGTAGTTCAGACTGAGGGCTCATATTGCCAACGCCTAACTACTTCTTGGCATCGACGAATCTATTCGGTGGCCGTCAAAGCTTTCAGTACTTAGAGCGCCTGCTAACATAGGGACTAGAAAACACCAAACTGACATGGTTAACATTAAGTTTCTAACTTCAACTGCCATGAATTGTGATGGTCATCAAACCGTTGGGCCCAGCCCATCGCTTATCAACGGTCTTGGAACTGTATTTTGGATAAGAAAATGATTATGCTCATGTAAACCGTTCATGAACAGTTTGAGTTGTTTGGTAAACACTGTAGAACAAACAACAGCCCAGCCGTATGTATCTGTCAAAATGATGGAGCATCTGTGTGTGATGGATGCAGTGCGAAGCGTTTACTGTACGTCTACCGGCTTGAGCAACTGCAGAACGTCGGGCCTATAGGCCCTGGGCCTTGCGGCCCGGCGATGTTGTGGGCCCGAACCGAAACAATCGGTGCCATGATGTGAGAATGTGACGATCGACTCCAAAGTTCAAAGTTTAATCTTGAAGGATATAAGCGCTGACCACGGGGTATGAACCTGGTCGGCCCACACTCAGCTCTCTTGACAGATTATTCTATAGCGTTGAGTGTGATAATAAGATGTGTGATAATTTCGTAATGCGCGGTTGTGTCGATATGTGCCACAATATACCACGATATTCTCATACGTCATATTGAATCCACAATATCCCATGGCAGAGTGGCGGCGATATAACATACGTATATACTCGATCAAATATCAAAAAATAAAATTTGTATTAAGACAACTAGCGATACGTACAGGCCTATATATGTCTCATGAGTATCGTTCAATGTCGATATAAATGCTCCATCTCAGCTGTACATACTTGAACTATAGCTCGGGGTATATCCTTTATAATACAAGCACGCGCTCACATGGTTAGAGGCAACGGCGCTGCACTATACTATATGTGTACGTGTATTTAAGCTTCTTGCAATTCTACACTACAAAATATATGGACAACATCCTTGCAACTAATCAAATAATATAAGCAAACTTAATGTGTGAAATCAATCGCACCCGTTAGAATTTATGCTGTATACAATGTAATATGTCAAACCTTTCCCCAAAAAATAAAGATGAGAGGATCTTAGTGTATAACCACCCCCAATGAGAACCGAATTCAGGCACTCTCCAAATTAAAATCGAGCACTTCTATAATATGTAGAAGTAGAAGCATCATAAAGACTGGTTTGACGTGTGTTTGTGTTTTCTCCTCACCATGTTCAACGAGTAATAAAAGCAACACTGCAATAATAATATAAAAAAAAGTAGTACCGTCGTTGCAGATCTCAGAAGCCCTTCTTATAGCTGTATAATATGCGTAATAATAATATGCCAAACTTTGTTCGATGGCCCTCAATTAATGATGAAATTGAAACCCCAAAAATGAACATCAATGAAAAACTTTTAAGATACCCAACGATATGAAAATGCAAAACATGTGAGAAAAAAACCCCTTCATAATCAACAGCAGAAAAACGTGTGCACAAATGTGTAAAATCAGGAAAGCAAGTGGATAGTAGAAAAATCAAATGAAGACAAAAAAAAAGAAGCACAGTGAAGCAGATCACCACCAGTTGCTGGAAGACGACTGGTTGCCATAACCAGAGCCGGTAGACTGGTAAGAGGAGAAGGCACCACTACCAGAGGAGCGGTTGCCGTAACCACCAAAGGCAGAAGATCCGCTGTTACCGTAGCCACCACCGTTGCTGTTACCGTAACCACTGGAAGGCTGGTTAGGGTTGTAGCCAGGCTGGCGACGGAAGTCTCTGGTGCTGTTGTTACGACCACCGCGGCCACCACGGCCACCACCACGACCAGAGGAGAACTCTCTGGAGATGGTGTTCAAGAAGGCTGGAACCTCCTGGTTGGCCTCAGACAAGATCTCGATCAACTCCTTACAGACGTTCTTGTTACCTCTGTTGAAGAAAGCGGTGGCAACACCGGTGTTACCAGCACGACCAGTACGACCGATTCTGTGGACGTAGTCATCGATGTCAGTTGGCAAGTCGTAGTTGATAACATGGGTCACGTTTGGAATATCCAAACCTCTGGCAGCGACAGCGGTGGCAACCAAGATTGGTGCCTTACCGGATCTGAAGTACTCCAAGGCACGCTCACGCTCTTGCTGAGTACGGTCACCGTGAATAGAAGTAGCTGGGAATCCCTGGTTGATCAAGAAGTCCGACAATGCATCGGCCAATCTCTTGGTCTCGACAAAGATCAAAGTCAAACCGTTCTCCTCAGCAGACAAGATGTCGAGCAACAATGATCTCTTCTCGTCTTCCTCAACGTACAACACCTTCTGAGTAATGTTCTCAGAGGTGGAACCGACCTTACCCACGGACAAGAAGATGTAGTCCTTCAAGAAGTCACGGGCCAACATCTGAATGTCGGCTGGGAAAGTGGCCGAGAACATGAGTGTCTGACGGTGCTCGACCGATGGCATGTCACAGCCCTGGACGATGTGTCTGATCTGTGGCTCGAAACCCATATCCAACATTCTGTCGGCCTCGTCCAGCACCAAGTACTTAATGTTTCTAAGAGAGATTCTGCCACGCTCGAGAAGGTCGTTCAAACGGCCTGGGGTAGCAACGAGTAAGTCACAGCCACGCTCGACTTCTCTGAGCTGGGAGCCAATGTCGGCACCACCGTAAACGACACAAGGTCTGACCCAGGATCTGTAAGTGAACTTCTTGGCCTCGTCGTAAATCTGGGAGACTAACTCTCTTGTTGGAGCAAGCACAAGGGCAGTTGGGTAGGCTTTTCTTCTGGAGAACTGTGTAGTGGCCTCTGGAGCCTCGGATGGACCGTTGTGGAACGACTGAGAAAGAATTGGGAACAAGAAACCACCAGTTTTACCGGAACCGGTCTGCGCACAGGCCATCAAGTCACGACCAGCGGCCACGATTGGCACAGAGTATTTCTGCACTGGAGTAGGCTTGGTGAAGCGGGCCAACAAAATGTTATCCAAGAGCAACTCCTCCAATGGTGGAGCGGTGAATGTGATGATTGGCTCTGGGACATTTTCACCAGAGGCCTCGACTGGGATATCGTCGTAGTTGTCGAAGTTGATACCGGAGGACTGGAACTTTGGGTCGTCAGCCACACCGAAGAGCTCCTTCTCCAAGCCTGGGTTCTTTGGGGCTGGGACGTGCTTACCGTCAACGAATCTGCCCTGGTCCCTTCCAGCACCTCCCCAGTTACCGCCTCTCGAACGGTTGCCTCCGCCGTTGCGGTTACCATAGCCAAAGTTGGAGCCTCTGTCGCCGCCTCTGCGGCCACCACCGTAGCCTCTGGACTCACCGCCAAAGCCGCCAGACTGGTAGTTGTTGCCACCGTTGTTGTTGAACTCGCCCTGTGGACGCGATCTAGCGTGTGGAGGAACGTACCCACGGCGGGAGGAGGCACCGCCCTGGTCGGAGCCACCGATGTTGAGGTTTGCCATATCGTTTGCAAGGTTTGCCATGATGTCAAATAAGTGTATTAAATGAGCTTATATCAAGAGAAGTAAAGAAATTTAATCCGAAAGATGTGATAGAAGACTAGCTTTTTCCAATTCGATGGCAAACCCGCACAGCGTGCGCGCCCTGATTTTTTTTTTTTCAATTTCGCGACAGAACTGGCGAAAGTTAGCCAGGCCTTAACTATGGGTCGCGTGCGCGTAACGGTAAAATTTTTCTCAGACGCGTTGCTTTTGTCGCTTGAGAAATGCCTAATACGGTGCGATGAGCGGAAAATGCCCAGGACTTTGGCGAAGAAATGGCGCGTGCTCAGAGGTGAGGCGCCCCCGGAATTACTTAAAATCCGGCTGCACGGTAAGCGCCACAGCATCGTAGGGGCTTGCTGCCGAGATAGAGTACATTCGCTCGTATTTTCATGGGCTTGTGTCCCTTGCATTAATGTCTCAGTGGCCAGTAGATGAGGCAAGTTGTGGGTATTTTATTGGGAGCATATTGATGTTATATTGTCTATTATCTATCGGTATGATATCCGACATCGAAGCTTTATTTAGTCCTCCACATTTCCCATAGATGTTACAAGATCACCGGCGTTGCCTGCGTCTATCAATCTTGTACTGATTGAATTGATCCCTATATATATTTAAATATATAATTTTTTCCGTCATCGACACGATTCTTGAATACCATCTGCTTCACTTCAAAGACTAATTTAGACGTGCTTCCAGGTGTTAGACTTCAAATCAAGCCCTTGCTACTAGAAACCACTGAGATATATATCCACGCGCTGAGCCCTTATATCTGCTTATAGACAGAATATTGTATCTGCACTGAGTTCATAAAACGTGAGAAGTACCCCTAGGCTCTTTACCTTTTACAACCCAGGCATATCAGATACAGTTCTTATTTAGTATTGACTATTATTAAGATGTTTCCCCCTAAACCATCTATCGAGGATATCGACCTCAGTGGCAAGCATGTCACCGCTGTTAACACTACGAACTCATTTGCAGAGAAGAAGGAAACCTCTTCTGCTTCTGGATCTGTGGACGCCGTTATTGTGGAAGATGGAGCACAGAAACCCAGATGGTACACAAACTTCATTGACGGATTTAGAAGAGAAATTGTGTCAGACGCTGCTGATTTGGAATCACAAGAGAGGAAATCACAGGGTACTATAAAAGGTCGTCATGTTGCACTTATCGCTATGGCCAGTGGGTTAGGAACAGGCTTACTTGTCGGTAACGGACCTGCCTTGGCCACTGGTGGACCTGCGGGTTTGCTCATTGCATACGCAATCATTGGGTTTATGCTGTTCTTCACCATGGCTGCCGCTGGTGAGTTGGCTGTTGCTTACTCGTCTATGGCAGGTGGGTTTAACGCTTATGCTGCCAAGCTTGTGGACCCATCTTTGTCCTTTGCTGTTGCGTGGTCCTATTGTATAAACTGGATGACGGTTCTTCCATTGGAGATGGTCACTGCAACGATGACGGTGAAGTACTGGAATACTTCCATTAATCCCGATGTCTTTGTCGTTGTGTTCCTCGCCTTTGTCTACGCCACCAACTTCTTTGGAGCCAGGGGTTACGCTGAGGTGGAGTTTGTCCTTAACTTGTTCAAAGTCACAATGATTTTCATCTTTATGATCTGCGGCATCATTCAAAATGCTAAGAACAATTTGGGCTTCCAGTACTTTGAAAACCCTGGTGCATTGGCCAATGGGTTCAAAGGTGTCTGCGGTGTCTTTGTCACCTCTGCCTTCTCGCTTGGTGGTACGGAGTTCATGGCTCTTACTGCTGCTGACCAAGCACACCCAAAGAAGGCCATCCCAACTGCAATGAAACAGGTGTTCTACAGACTGTTGTTCTTCTACTTTGGTTCCATTTTGATCCTCGGGACTATTGTCCCATATAACTCGCCAATGCTCATGGGTGCAAGCAACAAGAATGGGCCACCAGCTTCGCCATACGTCATTGGTGTCATCTCCTTAGCTTCTGGGTTAGCACACTACATCAACTTGGTGATTCTATTGGCCCTGTTGTCTGTGTCCAACTCGGCTCTCTACTCGTCTTCGAGAACGCTTTTCTCGCTGGCACAGCAAGGCTTTGCCCCAAAGTTCTTTAACTATGTTGATCGTAAGGGAAGACCAATCAGAGCAGTGGCTGCTTCTATTGTTGTCTCTCTGTTCAGTTTTATCGCTGCCTACGACAAGCAGGAAGCCATCTTCATCTGGCTGTTGTCCATATCTGGGCTCGCTGCGCTCTTTACCTGGGGCACAATCTGTCTATCACACATTAGATTCAGAGATGCTATGAAGGTCCAAGGTAAGTCGTTGTCCGAACTTGGGTTTGCCTGTCGTACTGGTGTCTGGGGGTCTTGGTTTGCACTTGCAGTGATCATCTTCATTTTCATTGCGCAGTTCTGGGTCTCTCTCTTCCCATTCAATCACCATGGTAAGGCTGATGTGGTCAACTTCTTCCAGCAGTATTCCGGGATGGTCACGTTTTTGCTACTCTATGTCGGCCACAGAGTCTATGCTAAGAACAAGAGATTCTTGATACCTGCAGCCGAAGTGGACTTGGAATCGAGACACATCTTTGACATCGACCTCATGAGACAGGAAGAGCTGGAGGATAAAGAGTCTTATAGACAGCTGCCATGGTACTCCAAGGTGGTTAGCTTCTTCTGCTGATTTTGTTTTTCATTTGATGATCTCCGTTGTTTACAGTCTGTAGTACATTCATTCAATACAAAGTCATGACCTGCGGCGATCCAGCGACAACGAGGCCAATTCCAGGTTATCTAGACGAGTGATGTTGAGCCGAGGAGCCAGGGTTGGCGTATTAGTAGCGGTCTTCAAAGGTGGTGGTGTTTCAATGCCCTGCCCAGGTCCTGGAACGAAATATGTAGACAAGTCAGTGTCATCAATGTCAGCCGGACTTTCGTTACCAGCTTCTTCCACGTCCTCAATTGGTTCGTCGACGTCATCTTCGGAGTCTGCAAAGTTGAACTTTGGCTTGTTCAGCTGGTTCTTTTCGTAATTCTTCTTGTTCTGTTCAGAGAGGAAGTGTACGAACGATTTCTGTTGTTCTCTGACATTCCAATTCAAAGTACGCGATACGCTCTCAAAATATTCAGTAGGTGAGGACATAACTGTAGGGAAAGAGAAAGGGCTTGCCGAGACTGTGATATAATCGCCCTTTTGTAGCTCAACTCTAGATCTTCCATCGAATGCGGCCCACGCGGTAGAGCGACTTCTCTTAGGCACCTTAACCTTGAGTACCATACTGTCCGGCAGTAAAATAGGTCTGAAGGATAGCGTGTGTGGACAGATAGGCGTCACCGAGATGACATTAACACCGGGGTGCACCAATGACCCACCAGCACTGAGGGAGTACGCAGTGGACCCCGTTGGAGTAGCAATGATTAATCCATCCGCCTGTGCTACTGTTAACAAAGATCCATCACCGTATAGCTCCAGCATCGAGACAAAGGGAGAAGGACCTCTATCGATGGTCAACTCATTCAAGGCCTGTTGCTCGCACACCAAAGTACCATCCGCCCTGTGTACCCGACAGGAGAGACGCATTCTCAAGTTTGTACGCACACCTTTTTCAATCACCACAGCGAGAGATTCTCTGAAGTCTTCAAACTGGAACGTTGTCAGAAACCCGAGAGACCCGAGAGAGAAGGACATTACCGGTGGCACGGATCGTTGGAATAACGACGAGACATAAAGCACTGTGCCGTCCCCTCCGAGTGTGAGTACAAGGTCGATCAGGGAGGCTCTCTCCCGGACAAACGCTTTGTCCCAGTATTTCAAGTACTGCGAGGCCTTCGGCAGGTCTTTCAGTAGTCCCTCTCCGTTGAACCTGACAGACTTCTCCAGATGGTGGTCCACATAAACTGTGATGTCCCTGAGCCGCGTCAGCAGCCATTCTGTAATTTCCCTCGTAAGGTACACCAGGGAGTTGTCCCTCGCCTTTGTGACTATCATTATGTGCTTGGCGTCGAGCTTGACTGTAGTCTTTGATAGGTTCTTCGAAAGCATTCTCACTCCATGTGCGGTTTCCGCCAACTTGGCATGCGATTTCGACGTCTTGAGGTTGTCTGACGAGTTGGAGAGTCTTCTGAACATCCTCACGGCATCTTCCTCTGTGTTCTTCTTGCGTTGCGACTGGGACCGCGGAAATGGGAGCTCATGAGAGCTCAAGACAGATCTATGCTTGTACTCTTTGGTTTCAGATGGAGGCGATGGCGACCCCTTGAGAGGTGATGGAGATGCCATTGGTATCCTGTTCGATAAAGACAGCAAATCAGGCCAATTGACGTCTTTGCTACTTAGAACTGTCTGATTTACACCTTCTTCACAATCTTCTAAACACTGAACACCCATCTCTGTTTACGTTCACGTTTTTGTCTTCCACCCGCCTCCCAAGATCGCGCACTCGAAAATTACCCCGGAATCCCATCTCCTTCCCCCCTACTTTTTTCAAGCTTTTAAGTATTCAAGAATAATTCTATAGATGTGGAACTTAAACTAGGCCTTAAGCCTCAATCTGAGAAACACGACACTTCCAGTCGTTCTTGTCGAGTAGTGGCAAGGAGGCACCGAGGCACCAGCCGAGCTCATTGCCGGCGATCTTCTTCGCTGTTCTGAGCTCTCTGTGCAATGGAATGTCGTAACCAGTGTGCAAGAGGGCCACCTGGAAAGACAAGTCCAGACACCACTGGGGCTCGTTAGAGAGCTCCTTAATTGAACCGTCTATGGCAGAGAGGGCCGAGGACCACATGTTCTCGCCGCTACACACAACCTTGGCCAAGTCGGTCAACTCACCAAGAGTGAACGACGAAGGCATTCCCAATGGGTTCGTTCTGTCATAGAAGTACGAGAACACGTACAAGTCAGAGGTCTCCTTGAAAGTCTTCACAAGGGAAGGCTGGTGCACACCGTTGAACGAGCATGGAGCCACGGTACATTCGGCGTCCTTCTTCAAAATGGCCTCAGCGAGGAATCTACACTGAGCACCCGATGCCACCTCGGCACCTTTGAAGTTGATTGTGTACTCCTCACCGTTCTCTAGCTTCACCTGCTCATCCTTCACAGACATGCCTGGTGGGATACATGGGGAAACCAACTCACCGTTTCTGGCCCCTTCGGTCAGCTTACCGTCCTTGATAGCTGTCTCGACGAGCAGAGAGTTGATTTTGTTTCTACCGGCCATCAGACCGTATCCCAAGTGAGAGAACTGATACAGCTCAAAGTCTCTGTTACCGAAGGAGATCTCATATTTGTGCTCACCCTCAACCATCTTCTCGCCACTCTTGAACTGCGGCTCAAACACAATCTGCGTAGAGCCACCACCAAGGTCAAACACAGCAGCAGTTGGGAACTTATCAGCGGAACCAATGTTACCCAGCAGGTAGTTAGCAGTGATCCAGGCGTAGACACCTTCATCGTCACCAGACATGATGGAGATACCGTCACCTTCGACAACGGCGAATGGATAGTCGCTCTCCAGGTGGTCTCTGACAGCCTTCAGGATGTTGTTGGACTTCTCCTCACCCAGGAGACGCAAACCGGCAGTGGCCTTTACTGCCACTGGGGTACATCCTCTAGCCTTGGCTGGCACGGTGTCCATGGCGATCTTGAGCAGTGGGTCCAACGAGGAAGCAGCACCAGCGGTGTCCGTGTCAAAGGACGATAAACCTGGCTTGAGCATCTCGAAAGTTTCAGCCAGCAGCTGTGGTGGAGAGTAACATATGTCAAACTCGTAGACGTGGACACGGGAACCCGTGGAGCCAGCGTCGATCATCACAACAAACTCAGAGTCCTTGTTACAGTTGGTGATTGGCTTTGGCTCAGCGTTGCCCTTGTTGCTCTCAACTGCATTCTCTTCGTCGTCCTCGGACTCGCCGGCCTTGGACTTATCAGGGACACCTTCATAGGCCTTCTTATCGTCCTTGATAGCGTTGAACTCACCCTTGTTCTGAGAAGACTTGTCGCTGTCTGGCTTTGGTGCCTGTTTAATAGGGGCACTCTTGTCGACGGCCTTTGGATCCTGTTGGGCAGCGTTCTTGTCCTTTGTGGAGTCATCAGCAAACTGTGGAGAAGTGGCAGAGCCTGCGTTAGGAATAGCCTCCTTAGGCTTTGGGGCCTTCACCGTGTCGTCTGCGTACTGTGGAGAGTTGCCGTTGTCCTTTGGCGGATACACAACCTCCTCATCGGAGCTGGAGTAACCAGAGTTGAAATCCAAGGAGGACTTGGCCTTCTCGATAGAAGATGACACGTCAGGAGGAGACGTAATCAGGAACATCGTGATGGCAAAGAGCACCAGTGAGGCGATGACGAAGCGCGAGTTGCGCATGGTCGGAGACAGAGAGATGGCCATGTTTGCTGTCACTATCTCTGTGCTGTCTCTTTAATCCCTGGATCTTTACTCAGTTTAAGAAATGAAGAGAGGCCATATCAGCTGGAAATTTTATGAAGCGGCCCGCCCAGCGATGGAACGCGTCTTGTGCCCTGCGTGCACGTACCATGACATAAACATAGGCAGTTACGAGCACTGTCCCCAGGTCCCTGAGATGTGCGGTCCGGGTTTCATTTTCTTTTTTTGAGCCCTTGGTTATTTAGCCTTAACATTCATCTAAGAAGCAAACAAGAAGATTATAAGAAGGTGGAAAGAATATAAGAGGATGTCACGTAACTCAGATAGAGCGAACACGGTGCTTTTCCGATACCAAGAGCAGCAGGCTGCAACAAAGGGATACATTGACTACAATTCTACCCAGAGACCAAGAGCAGTGCAGAAGGTCACCAATCTGAAAGATGCTGAACAATGGAGGAAACAAGTCATACAGGAGATCAGTCAGAGGATGCTCAAGGTCAATGATGATAAGTTGTCGGACTACCAGATCAGAGACATCAACGATGAGATCAATAAGCTGATGAGGGAGAGACTCGCTTGGGAACACCATATTAAGTCATTAGGTGGTCCAAACTACTTGAAGAGTGATAGTGGGAGAGTTACAGGAGGCGTGGTAATACGAGGGTACACATACTTTGGACGTGCACAAGAGCTACCGGGAGTAAAAGAGATCCTGAAGAAACAGCAGGATGATAAGGACAATCAGAAGAAACAACAACAGGAGATGAAGACACAACAACAGAGACTGAAAGAATTATATGAAAGAGTGGATGTGGAATACTACGGGTATTCAGATGAAGTATCACCATTTACACAGCATGATGTCAAGGACCAGGTGTATGGCGATGCGAAGGAGATCTTGGGTGACTTGCTAGATGATAGATCTTCCGACATCTCATTGCAACCAATGAAACTTCAAGATGACTTGATCAAATTCGAACGCAGTGCTACAAAGAAGAGAACAAAGAAGATACTGCTCCTGCAGAGGACACCAGAGAGAGATGTAACTATCATTGAGGATACCACAATACCGTCGCTACAAGAGGTGGAGACATATCTGGTCGAGAGACGCAAACGTCAGCTTGAACAGGCCTTTCACTAGTAAAAACTTTTGTATGGGCTTCAATGAAATAAAATTGGAATGACTTCATTAACAGATAGTATAAAAACTTAACCGGATATGTACAATAATTGGTCTGCAAATTCTCATCAAACTCGTCTCTATAAGCGTATGGTGTTATGCTGTGATATGATGTGGAATGTGAAAGAACAAGTGGAGAGTGTGTTTTTTTAAAGGTTGATCGTAACTCATGACAAAAGAGCTGGGCGTATTTACTTACAAGCGTTAACCAAGTAAGTGACCAAGTCGTTTCTGTCCTTCTCCTTCTTCAAACCACCAAAGGCCATCTTGGTACCTGGGATGTACTTCTTTGGGTTCTCCAAGTAGTCGGACATGGTCTGCTCGTCCCACATAACAGCCTTCTTGATGTTGGCATCAGTGTAAGAGTAACCATCGGCCTTACCAGAGGCACGACCAAAGACACCGTTGAGGTTTGGGCCAACCTTGTGTGGACCACCAGCTTCAACGGTGTGACACTGGAGACATCTGGTCTTAAAGAGAGTAGCACCCTTCTTCTCGGAACCCTTCTTGAATGGAGCTGGCATCGTGTATATGTGCTGATATGAAATCTAAAATCCGAGAATTCCTTTCCGTCAAGTGAAAAGAAAAAAATGGATCAACACGCCCTTAAATACTGGTGAAGTTTCGCCTCTGACCTGTATGGCTGGGTTCCGAAATGAAAAGAAAAAAAAAAGAACAGCAGCATCTCTCCCGGCGATTATGAATTCGCGCACCGTGATTGGCCCTCCATGTGTGTGTGGTACGCGCACATAAAGCGCTCTTCTCTTGGTTCAGTTGCGTCCAGAAGTGTTAAACGAGTTGTTGCTTTTGGTATTTACTGAGTAGACCAATTACTGCGAGTATACTGATTTTCAACTGCCAGACACCCCCAGTGGCCCAGCTATTGCGGTGTTCGCCCGAGTGCGATATCTCCGGGTTATCTCTCCAAAGCGTTTGGCGGTTAGCGATGCGGTACGCGCAGCATCAGCGGAAATGCTTTGACTCTTAAGCCTTGACCTTCCTTGGTATAGTTGGTTAGTTGTTGACGTCCTGGAATGAGATGGTGGTGTGTGGATCCTTGGGGTTGGAAGCTTCAGTTTGAATCATTTTCTGTGCCTACATCTGAGACTTGAAGCTTGAACGTTTGGGGTTCTGGGCCTCCGTGTGATCTCTGAACAGATGCCTTCCCCAGGTTTCGTACCTTCTCAGATCTCGCACTACGAGCCATCTCGTAGCTCTTTGTTCTATCGGATTAGGCTATAGGTGGGACTAACCAGGACAGTGGATCAACAACGAATCATAAATCATCGCAGTTATCCGGATAAAGCAATCAGTATCCGAGATTTACATCAAGTGCTATTGAACGTAACACGTACTCACTGCTCTGGCGCGGTTAATCCCAAAATAATTTTTCACCTCATGTCACACAGAAGCTGCGATTATCACTAAATCTTAAACATTATAGAGATGGCATTGGGGAAATGCTCGATATGCAATGACGAGCAGGCCAAATACAAGTGCCCAAAGTGCTCAGTGGAGTATTGCTCTTTAAGCTGCTTCAAGAGCCCCGAGCATGTACATACAGAAGAGCAAGACAAGAATGAGAAACCAAAAGATCAAGCGCCGAAGGAGCTCCCTAAGCAAACAACAGGTGATGTCAAGTACAAAAGTGTGATTCATGACGAGAGGATCAAATACATGCTGAGCTTTCCAGCGCTGAGGATCCACCTGCTCAGCATATACGACATCCTCACTAATATGACACTGACACCGGATAAGAGAATGGAGATGGCAGACGCCAAGCTTAATAGTTTGAGAATCGCTGGAATGGAGGAGAACGAACTTGTGGAGGAGTTCTGTGAGAGAGTTACTGATCTGCTACAATCATAAGAGCAGACAATCGATAGTTCTATTACAAAGCCAGCTTTGGTCTGATCATACCCTTGTGTCCCTTGACCTTGATCCTGAAAAGGGCACCACCAAGGTCCTCTGGGTTCAGGCCGAGCTTGTCTGGCTCGTCCAGGTGCAAGTTAGCCGAAGTGATAAACAACTCGTCCATGTCCTTACCACCGAAGGAACAGGCAGATATACGCGAGGCAGGGAGAAAGAACTTCTCAACCAGTTTTCCCTCTGGATTAAAGTGGGACACGGAGTGTGTGCTCCACACTGCAGTGAAGAGGTGGCCGTCTTCGGTTAAGGAGTGTCCATCTGGTTCTGGAGAGTCTGCATCTGGATAGGCATCTCTTAACTTGATGAATGGTCTCTTGTTCTTCAATTCGCCATCCTCGTAGTCAAACTTGTAGATGGTCAAATCGAGAGACGACGTGTAGGTCACGGTCTTACCGTCCTTGGACCAGTTGATACCATTGGAGATGAGGATGTTGGACAATGCGACGGTGATCTCACCGGTCTGGGTGTCAATTCTGAACAGCTTCCCTTCGTCGATTGGACCGTACTCAAAGGAGCCCATTACACCTTGGAAGATGTATCTGCCCGAGGGGTCGGCGTTACCGTCGTTGGATCTGAGCTTCTCACTGTTTGGATACTTCCACTTGTACTCAAACTCACCTGTGGAGAACTTGTAAGCGCCAATCCCACTTTTACCCCCGAGGTAAACGACATCATCATCTTGAGTTAAGTAGATAACACCGATGTATTCCTCTGGAATCACAATTTCCTCGTGGCTCTCCTCAATCGCCAATTGCTCTTCTGCAGTGTATTCAGCCTCCGACGTTAGTGGGAGTTTGACACGGTGGAACTTCCCACCGATAATGTCCACCCATAGCAAGGCGTTGTTGGATGGATTGTAAGTCGGGCCCTCGGACAGACGGCCGTTGTAACTCAAGAATGGTTTGATGGTCATCTCAGTTGACGTTCTATTAATCAAAATGAGGTTGGCGTTGTTGAAAAAGCATAAATATCTGTATAACTAGAATCAACGGAGGGGGAGGTCTGTTTGAGTATAAGCTGGCCGCGAGCCCGACCGATAATTACAGCGATTAATATGACCCTCATCATGATGATCGTTAATGTCAACAAATGGGCTATCAGGAATGGCTATATAGCTGGTATTCGAATAAAGAGAACAGTTCTGTCTTAACCAAATACAGCATATACAGAACCTCCAGTCTCTTTATTTCAGAGGATAAATAGCTAAACTAGGCGGTGTCGAATTGCATGATTATAAGATCTCTGTTAGTGGTGTCCGGGTGTCAACCCCACAATTTTTCAGCCGTTTAGTTATTTAGATTATTTGAAATATTTGGGAGACAGTGTTCGCCTTAAATCAGATTTGTTGCTAAATAAGCCTTGGAGCTTGTATTAATCTACTCAATTATCACTAAAATGTGAGCTAAAAGGGAATGCATTTTTGTTGCTCAAAAGGAAAGACCGACTCCCTTTATCGTTTTTGAACGGTTTATTTGAAGTGAGTATAGCTACTATCACTTGATTTCCCAGAATTTGGCCTTTTTATCTATAGTACTGTATTCTTTACCCATGTTTTACTCTAATTGTGCAATAAAAATACTATATAGTCTAACAAAATTTTGTGCCATTTGTATTAAATATGGTAGACGCGTGTTCGCTCTAGTGAGTGGTGTATATATATATAGATTTCTTGAGAACCACGCATGCGAGGAACACTCAGATTGACGCGTCAAACTGCAAAATTAACTAAGTGATCTCGGAACCCTCTACATATAACACTTATAAGTTAACAAGCATCAGACATCTACAAACCTTAACACCCCATATACTTACGATTCATTACACATGTTACAACCTAGGGGTTTGTACTGCGTTGTGACATCAGGCCCATACAGATCTCCGACTCGCATACATATATATGAGGAGGAGGAACTAATTGGTATGGAAGAGATCTAACTATCAACGCATGGCCGTGTTTTTAAAAATGGCTCTATTTTGCTGGGATGAGTAGGAAATAGGCTGTAGGAAGTATTAGGAAAATCTCTGAGGCAATAAACAAACACAAAGTACAGAGAATCAAGGATCCCCAGACGATCCGTACGATCGCTATCACCGCCAATGGTCCAAAGTTCAAGGCTCGCCTGGGATCACCGATATGAAACAGTTCTTGCTGGATGCGTATTACGGCTTGAGCTGTAGTCTACTGCATACAGCCATTCCATCCATTCCATCCGCCTAATTCCGCGCGGTCTTACTATAGCTAGATATCCGTTGACCAAATTGTGGTGGCAGCAAAGGCGATATGTTGGTGGTACACCTAATTTGCCTTCTTTCTATTACGTTTAGCCGTCCTAAGGTATGGTGAGGCTCACCACCACAAGACATACAACTTCCGGTCTCGGATTCTCTATGGGCCGTGCTATCCCATGTTCCCACTCCAGAACTTGTCAGACATGGCCATTGCCGAGGACCTGGAGAGACATCCATGTGCAATTTCTTTTTCGCCTAAACGGTTGCCTCTACGATTGCCTGGGTTATGGGGGGAAAAAGTGGCTTTTTCAGTTCTAGGGGGGGCGTTTTTTTTGTCATACAAATTTGGGCTGCCCAGTGCCTAATTTTCTAGCTTTCGTTCATGATCCGCTCATTTTGAACATCGCTAGGGGCCTGGCAGTGGGGCCGCTCGGATTTTATTTTTAGGGACTAGATAGTTGAAATGGGAGGATTCGGAACGGATGGCATTGGACATTTAGGGGATATCTCGAGATCAGCCACCAGACAGCATAATTGATAACACAATGTGAGCCTGGACCTATAGATCATACACAGTAACCACAGGGGATCTAAGCTCTAACGTGAGCACGTAAGCCATAACACAAACCCCTCTCTCCGATGTTACTCCTTTTCTGTTTGATGAACGTATGTGTGTATTCATGTGGAACCAGAAATCAGCGTTTTTGTGCTTATGCCCGTACAACACCCCCTCCTTTTGATTTTTGTATTGACAACCCTTTTTTATTTTTGTGAGCTTGGCTGGCCTGAGTCCCTGCCCCACTAGTGGGACTCAGTCTCGGCATACCCTCGTTTGATACAAAGGGGCATGAAATGAATTAGACTTAGCACACGCGCTGGGCGCCATATGACGGTGCCCTCTTCTTTATGGTAATACTGAAGATTCCATGTATTATCTGGATCGCCTATTATCCATTTGGTTCTAATCTGGTGATGTTAAGCTTGTGGATTGAAATTTTTTTTATATAAGGCCAGCCCAAGCCAACGCTAGTCTTTTGTAGACCCGACGTCACCCACGCACTAGCCTCATGAGACCATTGCCGAGATGAGCGAGCGAGGTCGTGAAACTTTGAATTTTGCGGATAATGCCATACGTGGGGCATACGTAGCTCAGCAGTAAGAAGTGGTGTAAATGCGCAATAACTTGGTATTCTCATTGTTCATACACTGAAGAATGAAATTATCCACTCTATACTCAAGATACACAGGAGATATGCCACTGGTACAACACGCAACAAACACTGTGAACCGGGACCCATGCACGATGCGCGGTCGCTGCGGCGCGTACCGGGACCGGTTCCAGACCCAGACCCAAAAGTTCCATCTAGTCCCGCCCTGATCATATGGCTGACGGTAGCCGCCCTTCTTAACTATACGTTTAAACGCAGCTTAAAAAATTGAGGGTAACAGCACTTCATGCTTCCATCACCGCTGCATTAAAACCTACAGACATGCCAAAAAGTCAGATGTGGGCCGGCACATATCAGGCAGCGCCTCTCCCGCTTTGGGTGGAGGCGCATCCTTTATAAACATTCTTGAATCCTCCTGAGCTGTTACTTTGATCCCATTCACACTATCACTAAATATACAACACAATGGATAGCTTCATAACACACGAGGTGTTCACGCGGCTGGCGTGGGCTCAGTACTGCCAACACATACACCACACACCGAGCCAGGACATTACGCAGTTTGTGAAGGATGTCATGGGGCTCGTACACACAACAAAGCTCAATAGCCATACATTGGTGCACACCTTGTACTACCTTGACACACTACTCAGACGCAAGCATTCCTTGGTAAGGAGCGGGAAGAAGGCCCCCACTGATTTGTACAAGGTGCTCGTTGTGCTTATGATGGTGGCCAACAAGGCCAATGACGACTCGAGCTATACGCTCAAGACATGGGACAATCTCACACCACTGACTACACCAGAGCTTGTCACTCGAGAGCTTCAAGCACTTAAGGGTATGAAGTACGAGGTGTTTTTGAAGAATGACCAATATGGGCAGTTCTGTTGTACGTTACAGGCACTGGCTGTGCAACAGGGGCTGATCCCAGATGTTGTTGTCGTCACTTACTCACCACTATTGTCACAGCAGTTACAACCAGTGCAACTACAACAGCCAGTGCTTTCACTACCATCCTTGGTTCCATCGCCCAACCCATCGCCATACTTTCAATGTGCATTCCCGCTCACCCCGAGATCACCACTTGTGGATTTGTATCAGATGGTACCGCAGGTGCCTGTACTACAAATGGAGCCTATGTGCTCACAATTTGCTAACGTATCTGCACTAGTGCCAAAGGGCAAGAAAAGAGTGCTGGACGAGTGCTACACATCACACAAGAGACAAAAACAACCTTTGATCACCACGCCAATGAGAATGCTTGGGCAGTACCAACTCATGACCCCGGAGAGAAAGAAGACGATCAACCATGAGAATTGCTTGTGCTGCCGCCTCACGAACATGACGAACGTGTACCACAACTCGCTCCAGGTGTCCAAGCTGTGATCAAGGCATTGATGAGGTTATACGAAGATAATGAAGTTACGCATGGGGAGTTAAAGAAAAACAGAACTCCTCCTTTCTATGATTATGGTTGTAGCTCAGATATGCGTGTGACAAAATAATAATATTAGGGATTGCTATGTGCTGTAAGCCCATATACCGTTTAGCACGCGATGCTGCATCTTAAACCCAATCCAGGGGTGGGGGAGGGATGGAAGGCTGGCCAAGCCTCATATGTTGTACTTACTATACTTGCACAAGTTTATTGGTGGTGCCACTGCCAGTGGCGATTTTTTTTTACCTCCATATGCTAATGTGTATGTAATGTATGTACATTCAGCACTGTAAGTTCAGTTGCTTTTATTTTATTTAGATTCTCCCTTTATACCACATGGCCCGATGCGCACGGAGTACGAGGTGTGCAGAATTCTGGCCCAGTTGAGGCGGAGAAAATCTCACAAGAAATCAAATGTCCAATGGTTTCGGTCTCAGATATCCCGGGGTTATATGGGCAGTTCATCTGAAGTATTGCGTAAGCAGTGAAAGACTTAGGACGTCATTGTACGACGTCTTTGAGACTTGCGATTTGTGGCGCTTTGCTATACGCTATACTATTAGTATTACAATGGCTGTGTCATACGGATGAATGACACATGCACATAGCTGATGACCTATGGGGTATGGAAACGTGTTGTTAGGCAGCCTTCATAGTCTCCTCTTTTGTGTATCGACTGGCAGTGTCGAGCCAATAGCTAAAAAGCAGCGATAGGTTAGAGCAGCCATCTCTTTTTTACTTTTGGGCTCCACTATCCCTGTCACTAACAAAATGCCCGCGGTTACGCAGCCCGCGGCCCGGGGTCCAACCTCTTGATTGTCTACCATGTGGCTTTGTGTTAATCCCATAGAAGTATATAGGGAATAAAGGGAAATGGGCACGGAGGAAGTGCTGAGGCGGGCGATTCTCGAGTCAGTCACCGTTCCCAGCAGGATCGATGCCGATGGGAAAGTTGTTGAAGAGCCTGTGGGAGATGCATCGGTGTTATCGTGTGGATGTGTTATGAGTGAACGATTGTTTATTCAAGCCGGAGCACAGAGTTGTCCGTTGTGTAGTGGTGCCCACCCGACCCTGCTGAACCCAATGGACTCTCTAAGAAAGCTATACCTTACACTCTCACTGGAAGATAACGAGCAGATCAACAAGTTCGCAGAGGACATTTCACCCATTGCAAGCACTGCAGCGAGCACTACCAAGAAGGAATCACTCATGTCGTTGTTCTATTCCATTGCCAATACAGTCAACCAGGAACCTACCGACACTATAAACGAAGAAGCGGAAGAAGAAGGAGAAGAAGACGCGTTCCCACTGGACAAGGTCGTATCGTTTAACAAGCCAGTGCGACACTCGGAGACTTCGTCAATGATATCAAACAACACCGTGCCGTTGATCATTCCGACAAAGCAGAAGACGAACTCAACGTCTTCTCTAAGGACATCGAGACAGTCACCTCCATCGACGCAGTCAGTTGCAGAACCGTACCATCAGCATAAGGAGTACCTGTTTGTCAAGTGCTTCCCAACATACAGAAGACACTACCAGTTCGGGACGCACCCCAAATTTCTCAAAGCCAAGTCCAAGACGTTCATCCAGAGTAAGATCTCACCATCGTGCAAATACTTTGTCCTACTGAGTTCTAAGAAGTGGGAAGTATACGAGATCCCAACAGACTCGTCACAGCCTCCGATTTTGTGCTGTTGCGGCAAGTCGAATGGGGAGTTTGGTCCCAATTTTGAACACTTGGAGAAACCACCCATGGATGAGATACGCAGTGGCAACGTAAACGCCTCAGATTTCTTGAAGAAGCTGTCAGCTTGGGAACATCTTTATTGTTCGATCTCGGACTCTCTGTTGGTGATCTCCGGTACTAATGGGATCCTTAGAGTATACGACATGACACTGAGAGGAAGACCCATCTATCTCTACTCTTCGAATTTCCCAATCAGATGTATTGACATATCACCGAACTCACAACTCATAGCATATGGAATCACAGGGAAAGACAGGCTCAGTGGTACAGAACAGGCGCTGATAGTGATGCACAAGTTGTTGTTCAATGGGGATATCTTGTTAAAAGTGGATCCGGTGACAATAACGTTTCCATACAGAGATCCGATCAACACAGTGTCCTTCTCATCGGATTCTAACTACTTGTCGTGCTCAACAGCGATGGAGTCCAGGTTCCTAACAGTATTGGTAAAAGACGCTGATCGTCCAAAGTTGGTTATGAAGTCCATGAGGTCATTGGATACTTCATTGGAGAGCGAAGGTATCACCTCGATCAAAATGTTTGAGAACAACAGGTACATGTGTATCACCTCTGTGGCATTCGGTGCACCCCCTCTCATCATCGATAATAACATCGCACTGACAAATGGGTTACAAACGGTAGCACAACCGAAGATGCTTTTGAAACTCGATGAGATTGGAACAAATATCCATGGGTGTGCAGTATCACCACGTAATGATAGTGTTGCATTCCTTGATAGAAACGGTGCTGTGTATTTGATGTCTACATCGATGAAGATGGACCAGGAATCCAAGAGAGTCTTTATCGTGGACCAAGTGAATCACGCATTCAGAGCAAGAGAGAGCGCCAGTGTGATGTTCAGCAAGGATGGACATAGACTCTACATTGTGGATCGCAAAGGGTTGCTGTATATCAATGACTTTGCAGCTGGTACCCCACAAAACCCAGAGATCACTCGGTGTAAACCACTGATAAGAGATTAATTAATGCCTGACGATTACTAATGAGTTGCAAAACAGATTATCAATAAACGACATAGGATACCTGATCCATGCGATACTAGTCTAGCAGTATCTTTAATTTGAATAGAGTGTCAACCCAGCAAATTCGAAATGTTCATCACACTCTTTTCACCTTCCTCTTCCCTCGAACTGGTAGACGAAGAAGTCACACTTGGTTCTAATGCTGGTGCAGCTGTGTTAGAAGCTGATACTTCTCTCTTCTGTTCAGCAGGGCGATTCAATACCGCCAGCGGAGTGAATGCAGGGTTGGATGGGATAGAACTTGGTGGTGGCAACTTGACACCGTTACCGTTACCACCATCCTTGTTGAAGGAAAATTCTGACTTGAACAATGGCTGTTCAGAATTTGTAGAACCAGCAGACGTCGGGATATACGATGGTTGAACAAGTGTAGGTGGTGTCATTGTCATATGCAATGGCACGATACCCGAGATGGATCCACGTTGTGATTGTATGTTTGGTGATAGATACGTCGACGACGCATATGAACCTTGTCTCTTTGAAGATTGACCAGTCATTGGAGTAGGGAACAGCTCATGTGCCAACGAGGAACGTCTTGAATTACTCTGTGAGTTCAATGCAGTGGAGTTGTTCCAGTCAAAGGAGATAGAACTGTTACGTGACGATCCACCGAGCGAAAATGGAGATGACGATCCACCAGTGGAAGTCAAAATAGTCTGTGTAGAATGACGACGAGCAGGCAAGTGCTGTTCTTCTAAGAATCGCTTCACACCAGCTTGTTGAGCGAATGTGTCCTGTGTAATACTCGAGGAACGTGATTGAATTAATGGAGGTAAGATCTGTTGAGGTGGTGGCCCTTGATGCTGCTGTGTTGGAGGAGGCGCCTGATGCGGAGGCAACCCATTGTTTGGTATTCTGTGAATACCTTGTGATATCTGTTGCTGAGCTTGAGGGGACTGGAAGATGGACGTGTTGAATGCCGGCTGTGGTTGCTGCTGCTGTGGTGGTGGATACTCAGTCAATGGCTGAATATGCTGTGGATCTCTCTGTGGATCTTGCAAGATAGCTTGACTCGAAGCTCTTCTTCTTCTGTTTGTACCACCATTCCACCAGTTCTTGATAGCGTTATCCGAACGGCCATTCAAATGTCTTGCAATCTCAGCCCATCTCTTACCGTATCTTGCCACTAGTTCCTCTATAAGCTGACCTTCTTCCGGTGTGATTGGATGCCTGTTCAACGACGGTTTCAAATTCTGATGATATCTCTCTCTGCACTGCTTGGGAGTTCTCGTACCCAGCGATTGTGAAATTCTAACCCAGTTCGAGGGCCCAAAGATATGTATAGATTCCATCAATTTGCGGTCCTCCTCTGGTGCCCATGGACCCCTACGTAGTGTAGTTGACGCAGCGGAGGGCGCAATGGCGTTGACTCTGATATCGTCGCCCATCTCTGAGCGAACCATGAGTTCACCTTGTTGCTGTTGCTGTTGCTGTTGCTGCTGTGTGATCTGGTGCTGATGTTGAGACGGCTGTTGTTGCAACAATGGCTGCGGCATACCTGGGTGTCGCTGCCCGTGTGGTTGTTGAGTATGCTGATGGAGCTGCTGCTGAGAATCTGACGGCATAGTGGACTGATTCAGCGGTAGCGTGCTTGTGCTCATCCTCTTTTTGCTTTATAAATGGAGTTTTTCAAAAGACTCTCTTGTGTAGTAGTAGCTTATGACTTTCGATCAGTATGGCGTCGCTGTCCAAGCCGCGCGCCGTGGGTAATTGTTGGGGGGAAACTTGGAGCGCTTGGAGGTGGATAACTTGGGAAACAAAGAGAGAACTTGGTGGTGATGTGACTCTTCCGATTTATTGTGGTAAATGTGGATACTCACCAGAGAGACGCGCCTTTGATCAATGTGTGAATTTTAAAGAAGGCGCTATGTGCAAAAGGTGTGGATGGATGGATAGCAAGTGTGGTGATAGGGGGAAGTGCGTAGTAGATCGAAACGACAATCAAGCAACGACAAGCCAGTTGGGCGGTGAACTCGCTACTCGTGGAGTCCTCGAAGTGCTGCTGATGGCTGCCTGTGGTGAATATCCACCGCAAAATCGCCTAACTCTCTGTGTGGATAGCTAGCCGCCGTCGACGTTGTTATTATTGTTGTTGTTGTTGTTCTTCTTCACAAGCCTGGTCAATTAAGCCAGCGGATGGAGCAGCGATAAAGACACGGGTGAAGCTGCTGGGCGAATAACCGCTGTGACTTGGAAGCAGCGCCTTGTTAAAGAAGTGGATTCTGACCAGGTGTTCCTAAGAGATAGAGCGAGAGTTGCGTTTTGTTCACCAATTTATTCAAAACGCAGAAGATCAGTTTCATTTACAAAAAACCGTACATAACAGCTGCTGCCCAAAGGGAGCGCGCTTCTCTATGTATCAAACGTGCAGCGTTGAGCGGCGGAACCTCTGTACCGAACAAACGGTGAAGACACCTATTGGCGCCGGGCGGACCAGTTGCGGAGCGGCAGCCCGTTTTGTTAAATTCGGGCTCATCTGATATAAATAAGAGATTATAACTTAAGGACCAACAGACAAGATATATAGCAGTTTTATAATCCACTAGCTAATTTAATTCCCCATAAGGATGGTGGAACCCGATGGAAGAGAATACGGCTTGGAGTGACCTGTATGTATGGTGCTGCGTGCAATGGGCTGTACATCTACCGAACTACGAGCCCAGCGTTGTAGATGACTGCCAGTGCCAGTGCTGGGCCCCTGTCCGAGAAACCCCCGAGAACCCCGTTGTCATGGTTGGTCGAGGGGGAAAAGGGAGGGCTGGCCACTTAGGGCCGTCTATGGAAAAAAGACTGCACAATTCCGGTGTTCTATTGGACCTTTTTACACAAGGGTGTAGAGTACTTACTACATATGTAGAACGCATAACAGCAATTCGCCCTTGCCCTCCTTATATAATATCCAGCGATCTGAGGAGAAGGATCGCAATTAAGTATGCGCATTATATCTCTACAGGCTTGCAGGGTTGAAATTATAGGGAAAATCGGACCAAGGCCCAAAAGCCGCGCGTCATTGGCATATATGGCTCAGTTGCAAATCGAGATCATGTATACTATCTTTTGGGACTTACATCGACGACATCCCAGAGGCCCAGAACGTAGTCAAGCGTACGCTTGTGCGATCTGCTTAGAAGAGAACATGGGATGCCCAAACTTTAACCCCCAACCACAGTCTCACCGAGTGTTGCAACGGCACTTGGCAAATATCTAACCGCGGCCTACGCTGATTTGGAGATCTGCCATATGACACTGGTGGCGACTACGGACTAGATGATGTATAAGTTTACACTTGATGAGCCCTCATCTCTTGCGAACATCTTGAGTCTAGACACGCCTAAGACTGCAGCACAAGCAGACCATTTCTGGTTAGATTAGCACCCGCCTTAAGAAATCTGGGGTAATCGGTAATCGGTAAGCCGTTCACTGCAACCGCAAGGCTACTTTCGGTGTCGGCGGCAGGTCTTTGGAGTCTCGACTCTCGATCTTCCAGGCTTGCGCTGTTTAATGTGATGACGTAGTGTGCACAGATCAGTGGGATAGCGGATAGCGGATGCATTTCAATCCTAGTATATACTTGGCCATAAATCGATATAACTATATACTACAGCCACATGTCAAAGAACGATTAATGTGAATTATGTTAAAGAACAATGCAGAGAAGTCATAAAGGGACATGCAAATTGGAAACACGCAGCAGTAGACCAGCCAGGCCACGTCTTATAGATTGTAATTTTTAATCAAGCAGAGGCTTTGTTGCCCAATGTCTCCCACTGCAAGTTGTATCTCCCCTCTGGAACTTCATAGTTCTCAATGAGCTGTAGCACTTCTTCAGCGGTGGTGCCGACCTTGATGATCTCACCATTCTTCTCACTGATAAAGCCGGCCTTGATGGAGCTCTTGACAAACTCGAGCAAACCGTCAAAGAACCCATCCATGTTGTACAACACAATTGGTTTGTCGTGGATACCAAGCTGCGACCAGGTGATAACCTCCATCAACTCCTCCAGAGTACCATAGCCACCTGGGAGTGCAATGAAAGCCTGACACTCCTCACCCATCATTCTCTTTCTGGTGTGCATGTCTGGTACAATGGTGGTCTTACCATACTCCTTAGAAAGTGGAGTGGACCCCTTGTGGTTATCAACGGACTGCTTGATCTCGTCGTTCCACTTTTCAACGTCATCATCACGTTCCTTAGATACCAAAGCATCAGGAATGATACCGTGAACGTAACCATCATTACCAGCACATGCCTTAGCGACGGCCCCCATCAACCCTGTGGTACCACCCCCGTAGACCAACCCCCAGTTCTTCTTGGCCATGAGTTCACCGAGCTTGGAGGCGCTTTCAGCGTATTGTGAGTCGTTACCAAAGGATGAGCCACAGAAGACACACACGATCTTGTCAATGGCCATTGTCATTTGGTGTAGTTTGTGTTGCTTTATAGTAGTTGTAGTTCTCAGGAGGAAGTTCAGTCTAGTCTGGTGGATCTTCCTTCTCCTGTTAAGAACTGGCCTCAATTGAATTGTCAAAGGATGAGAGAGGCAAGTGCTGTATTTATACCCTTCCCGTTTCCTTATCGAGAGCTTGTTAATTTGTGGGGCTCTTATCAGTGATTTCTTAGTACGCCAACTTTTATAGTGGCGAATGGACTTTGTATGACGTATATCCGACATCGCCCCAAAATCGGCGATGTACGTCCAGATGGATACAACCCGCGCTCGCCGACGGAGAAGCCGAATTCACCGACGGCCCGGAGCGCGAAAGCAGGGCTGCGTAACCATTATCTTGATTCTCCGTTCCCGGAAGCCATACACATAATGTGATGTATGTCACAGAATTTTGGCCGTATCTGCGCTTGATCTGTCATACACGGCAGCCGACGGGGGCGACATAGGGTCCACCGGTTGGGTTAATGCAGATCTCTTATTTAGGGCTACAAAGAACGATACGTAACACCCATTTAATCCTTGTGTACACAGCCCGCACTATTACTCGTCATCGGAGAAGTTCTCTGGTGGTGGGACATACGGTGGTGGCTTGAAGAATTCCTGGTCAGCAACAACAGCTTGCTTGAATGCTTCGGCGTCATCGGTGTAGAAGTTCAAGTACTCCAATTCAAGATCGTGCACTTGTCTTCCCAAGATGATTAGGGTGTGCAATGGCTCACCAGAATCGTATTCAGAGAGCTGTTGGAGGGTAGCAGCCTTGAAACTCTGTGTTGGAGCACCGAGTCGAGATACAGCAACGGCCGGAGTGTTCGGCGTGTAACACTGCTCACCACGCTTCTCTTCAATCTCAAGCAATTGTGATGCAGCAGTGGCAATATCCATGTATCTTGGAGGTTCATAGATGAGTCTTCCTCTAGCCATGTTCTCAATGCTCTGCTCCTTGACCTTGATGTCCAAAAGCACTAGCGTGTGTAATCCGATCTTACGGTTCTCCATGATCTTGTCGTAGAATGAGTCTGGTCTCCAGTTGTCGGTGAAGAACACCAGCGAAACGGTCTGGCCGAATTGGTACAACTGCAAACCGCAGGCACCGACTGCGTTCATCACAGATGCATTGTGGATATTCTCGACCTTAATCCCGAGTTCTCTAGCTCTGATGATTAAATCGGTATGTGTTGTGGCACCAAATGGATCACCTACGACCAAGAAGGCAATGTCATCTTCCTGTGCGTTCTCCAAGATGATGTCAGACCCACTCTCCACGAGCTCACGATCAGCCAGGATAACCTCACGACCATAGAACTTCTCTAGTGATTCCTTGTCTGCAGCCATGAGAATTGATGTGTAGGCCTCCAAGTAGACACGCTTACAGCGCTTGACGGTCTCGAGACCACGCACAGTGATATCAGACTCGTATGAGAGGCCAAGACCAATGAGATAAAGCATTTCTCTGTTAAGTTATATTTAATTAGAAGCTCTGCTGAACTACTGATGAGGTCATGAACAATTTTTCTTGTATACATGGTTACGCAGCCCTGGTACGGATTTCCGAGGCTTGAGAACCATCATAAACATATGCCCCTCGCTTGGAATCTCATCTGAATAATTCATCAATAGAAAAAGATTAGAAATGAGTCCCACAAGGCAGAGGAAGTTGGCGAAAGTGGTGGAGTATGGTTTCCCCATTGGAGTTTTCCTTTTACTGGTGTACGGCTCCTGGGTGTTTGCCTACCACGTTTGCTGGCGAGAAGTTAAGCAGTACCATTCTTCATCCAGTGCTATAGGGCTAATCTGCGGAGAAGTGCTCATAATAGTAATAGTCTATATCACATGGTTTCAGATCCTGTGGTTTGGGCCTGGGAGGCAGCCCAGAGTGCCAGTGTACAGACTTCGGGCTGGCATTGAGGCTCAGAAGACCACAGATTACATATCAATCGAGCCTCCGATGGTCTTCTTGTGTGACCCGCAGGGATTCCCCATATGGTGTACGCACTGCCAAAGCATCAAGGCCGAGAGGTCACATCATTCTTCCCGTATGGGCTATTGTGTGCCGAAGTTCGACCACTATTGTACATGGATTGGTGCCGTTATTGGCAAGAGAAACTATCGTCTCTTTATGCAGTTCTGCTTGTGGTTCTTGGCATTGGTTACTTATGTTTTGGTAACCACTGCTGTTTTCACGAAGGGCATTTTAGATCATAGAGGGGGCCTGAATGCGAACGTCATTGTGCTGTATGCTTTATGTGGCTTTTGGTTCATTATGCTGTACGCGATGTGTGGCCAGCATTTGTACTACATCTGGAGAAACGAGTGTTCGATAGACGACATTGAGAAGCGGAATGCGAAGAAGACAGGTGGAACTGTGGACAAGTTCTTCAGCATGCAACAGAGAAGAACGAGATTCATCATCAGAAGCAATCCATATAAAGAGAGGCCATATGACAAGGGCCTTCAAAAGAATTGGATCGAGGCATTGGGGACAAACCCATTGGCGTGGGTTTTCCCACTGGGACCCTCAGTAAAGGAACCACCTTATGAGTCCACAGCAAAATCATACGCTGAGATTCTAGGGGACTACACAGAACAGATCTCGACCAAATGGTCGGATTTCGCTATAGATAATATCCAAAATGGAGACTTCATTCATAGTGAAGACCTCCCATAATGCGTGCCCGAACCGTCGATTTTGCGTTTCCGTGACCCGCCCAACTTCAACAAATTTTGGCACCAAATCTTTCTTAACTGCAGCAACAACCAGTTTGGTCGGCAAATCAACAGAGGAATAAGAAAAGAAAGAAAGAAATAAGTAAAGAGAGAAGATGGATACCCGCCATACAGAGAACACTCGATTGCTGCCAGAGGTTCTGTACGAAGAAGACGCATACGGCCTGGAGCAGTCATTCCACAATGTGGAGCCACATCGGCCCAAGAAGAAGAGCTACTGGAAATGGGGGTTACTACTGGGAGGCACTGTGGTGTTTACCTTGGCAGCAGCAGCAGGTGCGATAGCTTACAATGTGGCACCGCATTCGGAGCAGCTCATAACGGACTCTGTCGAGGTGGACGTGCACAATGTGTCGCTTGCCGGTGTCTCTACCAAGGGCGTGGATGTCCGTATCCAGGGGCTCGTGCTGGTGGACTACAATGACATTGAGAATGACTACTACAAGAAGCTCTTCCAGCTCGGTGGATCAGTATTGCGCACAGCTGCTTTACGAATGGATTCTGTAGCGCTTGAGACCGAAGTGGAGGGAAAGAAAGTGAATGTGGGCAGTGTGGATGTGCCGCTATTCAATGTCAACATTGGCCAGGGGAAGCTCACACCAATGGATGTGATTGTTTCCATACATCCAAACACCGCTAAGGTGCTACGTCTGGTGAAGAGAATTCTGACAAACCCAGAAGAGGTGCTGAAGTTGTACGGCTCTACGTCCTTGAAAGTGACCATTGGCGGAATTCCATTGGGCCAGTTCGACCTGGATTTTGAACAGCACATCTTACCGAACAGGTACTTTGAAGTAGACCCTCAGAATGTACAGCTGGCTAATGCTGTGGTGGCTCCACTTCCAGATGCCAAAGGTTACGACATGTCTGTGACGCTAACGGTACCAAACCCAGTGAAGGAGAAAATCATTTCGTTCCAGGTGCCCGAGCTCCATTGGAATGTGTTTGTCAATGACTGTGACGGCGAGCCTACCATCAGCGTGTTGTACGATTCTGAGACTGTGAAGTCTGCTGCTCTTAAATTGTCGTCTCTAGAGAAGCAAATCTCGATCAACATCAGCGCAAGCGTATCCCAGTTGAACCCACAGTTGGACCAGAAGTGCTCCGATGGCACTACGCCGTTGAAGAGAGTTGCCAATGAGGTGGTTCACAATGGGTCATTGCCACTTCGGGTGCAAAACATTGGCGGTTCTAATGAGTACCCTGATTTCTTGAACGAACTCTTGATGAACAATGCCGTGGATTTTGTCTATCAGCTGTCACCGAACAACAAGTCCCTCGTGCACAACAGCTCGTTAGACGCTGTCAATATAGAGTTTAAAGATGGTGACTATGGTAACCCGGTGATCAGTGGTGAAGTTAATGTGTTTATCGAGATGCCAGTGCAAGGTGTTGAGAACGGGTTGGACGTGAAGTACGTGAGAAGCATACCACAGTTATACCACGAAGGAGCTAAGTTTGGAGAAGTACAAATTGGGGAATGGCACGAGTGCAAGAACATGTATGTCGTGGAGAACGGCACGGAGTATTTGCATATTATAGTACAATTGGAGCAGGAAAGTATCACTATTACGGATAATGGTGCGTTTGCCGGTGTCATCAATGACGTCTTCCTTGCAGGTGGGTCTAAGATATTGGTAAAGTCTGACATCGACTGTATCATCGAGACACTCATCGGGGACATGGAGATTGACGATATCCACGTAGAGAATGAGTCCATCATTGATATGGCTTCGGTGGTAGACTTGAAGATGCTAAGGCAGATGTTGAACTTATAGTAAATATGCTGCATTATACGACTGTGATGACTAGACATGGCTCGACATTAGTATTTACATATATAGGCAGATCTATAAAGTATGTGATGGCTGCAAGGTGCTTCCTTCAGGAAGAATTGAATTGTGTGTTTCGTAGTGGTGGGAAAGTTTAACCTGGTGGAAGGTCGGTAACGTCGATGATATCATCCTCGGAGATGCCCTCATCAGCCTCACCGTTGGTCAATGGAGTTCTTGGAAGGGCCATCATACCGGATCTGGCGGCCTCGAGAATACCAAATGGACGCATGAGCGTGAGGAAAGACGAGATTCTCGATGGCTTAGCACTGAGCTCGACAATGCACGATCTCTCGGAGATGTCGAGGAGCTTACCACCGAACTGGGCCACAATCTGCTGCACGGCACTGAGGTATTCGTGCTTGAGTCTGAGAATCTCAGAGACAGACATGTTCTTTGGGTGGTGGGCAGATTTGGAGGCCTGGGACTCGGTTGCAACGTCACCGTGGTGCTTCAAGAGGTCCTCAAAGTACTCTGGACCCAAGAGGGAGACTCTGGCCAACAACAACTCTCTCTTGATGATCTCGGCGTTGGTGTAGTCGAGCACAGCGTACACAGGGACCAAGCCCTCGATCTGTCTTCTGGCCTGCTCAATGACGGCATCTTTCTCTTTGAGCACGATGGTCATTCTCGAAAGGTCCTTGACCTCGGTGTTAGAGACGACCAATGAGTCAATGTTGAAGCCACGGGCAGCCAAGGTACCGGACACGAGGGACAACACACCAGGCTCATTCTGCACAAGACAGTTGAGAACGTGCTGCTTCACTGGCACTCTGGTCTGCGATGGGGCCTCGTACAAGATAGAGGCGACGGCACCTTCAGCGGTCCATTTTGGTGCCTCCAAAGTTGGAAGAGGTGGGCGTTGCTTGTTTCTGGCAAGCTTGTAGGCCAGAGCAGCGGTGGATGACGAGCTCTGTCTGATTTGGCACAGCACAGCGCCGGCACGCAATACAGGGGCCCTGTGAGACATCATATCCTATAGTATTCTGCACCTTGATACGAAGAGACCACCGTGAGGATTGGATGATTCATCCTGAAAAAAAAGCGTGGAGAAAAACCTGGGGCGGTGTTCGGGTGTCAAATTCTTCTCGTGACCCCAGACGCGCCTCGGAATCGTGGAAGTTCGAAGGATGTGGTGTGTTAATGTTTGGGCCGTACAAATTGGCGGACTTATCTGGAGGTAATCCTGGTAGTTTGCGGGAGATTGGACAGCGCCGTGTTGCTGACTTAAGGCCTATATGCTTCCAGTGTGATTATTTAATGGAGCCCACCACGGAGCTGGATATAACGTCTTGGGCCCTCAGATGTGTAAACGGTATATAGGGAAGTGATCGAGTTTGTGAGATACATATGTGAGACGTTCTATCATATAATATTAGATATAGTTATATAGCTCTGGAGATAGCGGGTTGGCGAGCTACTGCACATATTGTATATCTTAAGTTGTCATTGCAATTCTTACGTATGAGATTCTCCCGGTCTTTTAGTGTATTGACTTACATATATAGCACTAACTTAGGCCCTATGTACAGCGCGAAATGTAAACAAGAACTCCCTCATATACTCGGCCATATATAGAGTTTCACACCGATTTGACGCTATAAAGCACTCATTGGCAGCAGCGCCATATAAGAAGAAGCTTATCAGATGGAGACACTGGTGATTCTAGACGCCGACGTGCGGTGCCTCATCTCGAGAACGTATACATCGGCGTACGTGGCGTCTTTGGATGAACTGGTGATGAGTTTTAGGGAATTGTTGATGGAGAATACTACTGGAATGCCAATTCTGAGTACAGATGGCGTGCATTATGTGTTTATCAAGAACAATGATATCATCCTACTGGCAATTGCATACTACGAGCATACCAATGTGATGGCAACGTTGACTTTTCTCCACAAGTTTAACGAGATTTTGATGAGCTATTTCAAGACGGAAGTACTTAATAGAGACCTCATAGTGGACAACTTTAATCTCATATACGAACTGTTTGACGAGACAGTGGATTATGGGATCCCTCAGATCACAGATACACAGATCTTGAGTGACGTTATCAAGCTGGAGCTCAATGAGAGCGAGTCGAAGGAAGAAGAGGAGGAGACCAACTCGTCGATTCTGAAGACCACGACCAACGCCATCTCCTGGAGGCCCCGAGGAATCTTCTATAAGAAGAACGAATTCTTCCTGGACGTCATAGAAAAAGTTGCACTGGTGGTGAACTTGAACAAGAAGACCGTACGGCACGAGATCCATGGGTCCCTCAATGTCCAATGCTATCTCTCTGGGATGCCAACGCTCAAACTTGGGATTAACAAGATATTGACGGACGACAATGACAAGTTTTTCTCCAAATTGCATTTCCACCAATGTGTTGAGCTGCCAAAGTTCTCCACGGATCGCATGATCACTTTCATTCCCCCAGATGGGAAGTTTGAGCTGTGCAACTACACGTTGTCTATCAGATCGCTGCCGTTATTGGAAGTCATAGAGGCAGAGTTTGAAGTGGTGGATAACAAGTATTTAAGGACCAAGACAACGATACACACAAACTTCAAGATGAGAGCATACCTGAGCAAATTGGTCATAAGAGTACCAATTAACCTGGAGAAATACAACATCGATTTCAAAGAGACACCTAAGTTCAAGACGAGGCAGGGAAAAGTGCTTTATAAGTTCGATGAGAACGTCGTACTGTGGACCATTGACTCTCTAGGAGGCGACAGGACGTGTAAGATGATGTCTCAGTTTAGACTGAACACCGAAAAATCTGAAGCACCATTGGAACTCGGGATGGATCCACCGCCAAAGATCACTAAGCCACAGTTCCATAAAATCAAAGAGACAGTGGAAATGGATGAAGATATACAGATAAGGCAATCCAAGAACATAACAGTGGAGTTCGAACTACCGAATATCACGCTAAGTTCTTTGAAGATCGACTACCTGAAGATCTCCGAAGACGTGCTTAATTACACTGCATTTCCATGGGTTCGTTACAAGACTACAAACGACGATTACGTCTATAGATTATGACAGGATGGCGATGATGATATAATGAGATGCATTTTATATACACATTTGATTGAATATGTTCCATAACTCATAGCCCCAAATCGCTCTTTAATGCCTCAATGAGGTTGTGCCTCTCCATGATATGGGACCTCTCCAGTTCGTACTTCTCGCTCCAGTCGTTATACAGACTCTTGTTCACATCTAACAGTCCGAGTCTGATCTTCTCAAATAGGCCCTGCTTGAACTGTGTCATGGCACTGAGCCACCGCTTGGAGATGTTGTTGAATCCAATGACGACACCAAGACATGCGAGTCCGGCCATTGAGTAGAAAGAGAAGTCATAGATGATGTACCCCGGGATACTCAGCAGCACTAACGGGACCTGGACACCTACTAGGTTGGTCATCAACAGCTTCACTGCTTTGTTTTGCAGCTCCACAAGGTCCTTCTGAATGACTTTGCGCTTCAGTGCTGTCAATTCATTCTTTTCCAGCCCAGCAAGTGTTCCTTCGAAGTCCGTTTGGAAACTTGTGAATGAGTCAATCTGACCCTTCACGTAGCTATAGTTCTTGAAGGAATCATTGAGGAAACCACGATGCAGCATCTGTGCCAAGATCTCCTGGACATCGTCCACTCTATAGTAAAGCTTCCACCAGGGTAGCTCTCTCTGCTCAAACTCTGTGACATATGGCTTGAATTTTGACTGGAACTCACGGTGCGACGATTGATCCCATTGGGCAATGTACTTTTTGATCTTTGTGTCTCTGTTTTCCAACTGCTCCAGCGTTAGGGAGTGCTTTTGGTTCTGCTGCGCAAGGTTTTTCAACACGCTGCTATACAACTTCGGGATCACAACATCCCCATCTGTGATGGTGTCGAGGTACTTGGTAAGGCTCGCGATATTCGATTTGTCATAAAGCTCTGTGTATATCGTGGCATTCTTTGGTGACTCTGTGAGAAGCTTCACGGCCTGATAAGACACAGTTGATGTGATCTCCTTATCACTCAGTACAATACTGTGCACGTCTTCTGTAGGCACATCGGTAATGGTGTACACTGGCCACTCCGCCAGACTTGAGGGCACAGAATCCTGGAATGATAAGTACAAATGACAGCCATCCTGGCCGTCAAGCGATTCGTTCAGTTCCACGAACTCCAAATTCTTATGCGAGCTGTCCAGGAAGGGAGATGGGATGTTGTATTCGTTATTCGATGTCTCGAACGCTTTAGAGAATTTCACAAGATTGTTCTCCGTTGCGGGTCTCTGCACAAATTCATTGTACCAAACTTGGTCAGATGCAAAGGGGTCACTCACAAGAGTGTTTAGTAGTGATTGCTTCGATCCAATGAGCCCAATCCGAATCGGTGTCTCGGGGTTCTTCCATTGCTGGATGAGGATCTCGATCTTGTCAAAGAGCCCGTGCTCATTGGCAAACAGCTCGCGTGCCTTCTCCAAGTGATGTAGAGGGTCTTCATATTCTTGAGAATTGTCATAGGGTATGGTCCTTTGCTGTGTCTTCTTCTTCGGCAATGAGTTAACCGGCTCTCCCTGAGCAGGTGTGATCCTCATTGGTTGGTGAGCCCTTGAGACTGTCGTCGCTGAGCTGATGGTCGAGTATCCCAGCACCCGCTGCCATTGTACTGCCACCGAGCGGTTAATTTGGTTCCTTATAGTGAACATCTCCGCAGATGAGCACAATATCCCTGAAGCTCTCCTCCAAAAGTAAACAAACAAGCATGGAGATCTATAAGATCGGTTGTTGATTGTTAGGGTGAGTTTACAACTCTGGAGAATTCGCGAATAACGCTATAGTTGGCACAAATATCTATGGCTTTGATCGTGAAATTCCGGGGCAATTATCTTGCAATCTCTTTGCTTGTACCAACTTTTGCTAGTAAATAGTGGGATAAAGTTGGATCATCCTATTGGAAATCATCATTACATATGGATGGTTGAGTCTTGTTGATAAATCAGAAGCCCATCATTAGATATAACCGATTAAAAGAATTCTTGAATGCGAGCTGCATGGGCCTGCCATTCCTGATTGGGAGACTTTGCGACATTTATTGCGCATAATGTGTGTCAAGTGGCGTAAAATGTGTTCAAACCGCATCGCTTCCTGCCAGTTGGCGTAAATTTGGCGCATTTGGTCAAATTTTGGCATGTGAAAGGCCTTTACCCAAAATTCATCAGTAAAATTACCCTTCCAATCAGTACAACAACCTCGTGAAACACCTCTGAAGGATTACTGAAGTAACAGAAGTGGCTGAAGTTTCCTTGTGTTTGGGCAACTGTATTGGTTTTTGTTGCTTAACCACTGAACACAGATTTAGTACTGACCTCTCGCTCGCACTATCACAAAGCAAATCGCAAGCTCCTTCACGTCCTCTCAATAGAAAAGGCACAGGTACCTGATACCATTTCTGCAATCACCAGGGAGCCACTGTTTAGCTCATTTGGAAACACTCTCAGAGGGCTGCTACCACAAGATGCAGGTCCAGAAGGACATCCAGCTGCCACGGCCATTGGGGGCCCATGTGATGAGCCATACAACCAGGAGCCCAAGATCACATGCTCATTCCTCCTCACCTCCTTTGTCTTCACAGCCACTGTTATCGTCCTTATCACATGACAATCCGTCGATGGGTGTGACCCCACATGCAGCTATAGATACCACAGAGGAGGCACTTGCTATTGATGCTCTTAGCCAACTGAAGAACAGTGGGAATACTACCCCACTGTCAGAGCACCCAGAGCTGTTTACCGAACAGGCCCCACAGCTCACACAGAAGAAACAACGGGAAGAGTCACCAGAAACTGGCGGAGAGGAGGAGTACTTCGACACAAGTCACGACTCAGAGTCTATTAACTCGGACCCATCGATAAGGAGAGGCTCCAGGGGACTGAGACTATACAACAAGATGATGAACCATCCGATTGTGGAGACTGCGGTCCAGGCATACAAAGAACACAAGCCGGCAATCAAATACGGCGTTGAGATTGTGGAGAAGGCAGCCCTTCCCGTGGTGACAATAATGGAGAACCATAAGAGAAAGAGACGACTCAGAAAGGCTAATGCGATGTTCCCAGATGACGCGAAGGTTGATATCTCATCTGCATCATCACTATCATCTCTCTCTCTGCATTCTGCAAAGCGTCAGAAACTACCATCTTTATCAGAGGCCCTGGCAATGGGCAATAAGAACTGGAGCGATCTGAGTATCAGTATGTCCATCGAATCCAAAAAGAGAATGCAGACCTGTCTCCAACTGCTGATGCTTGCTAATAAGCAGCTCTCTTCAAAAGTGACACACCTCCAAGATGTCATTGTACAGGAGCAGGAAGAGCTTCTAGCGAAGGCCAAGGAATATCACCACCACCACCACTCCAAGCTGGACGACGACAACGACGAAGTGTTCCACGATGCCACTGAAGACGCCATTATCGATGACGGATCTGCTGAGATCAAGCAGGAGATTGTAGGGACCATCAAAAAAGTTGTTACATTCATCTCCAAGTATGCCGGCACCTCGCTCCCTGAACCTGCGAGAACAGATGTCAGAGAGGAGCTACTAAAACTCCCGGCCAAGTGGTCTACCAGCACATCATCGAGCTCTGTCTTAGGGCCAAATACCAATGCCAAAGTTCTTGTTCTCGCCAATGAGTCTCTGGAGATGGTGCGCTCTGTAATGTCTGTGTTTGATGAGACGTTATCCAAGGCCGATATTTACTTGAAACAGAAACAGGAGAAGCAGTTGGCCAAACAGGCCATTCTGAACAACACACTGAGAAGGCAAGGAGCGATGGCTTCCTCCTCCACAGTTGAGTGTATATCGCCACTGGAATCATCAGTGCGTGGCGAAGACCTACTCGATGATGACGAGTCTCTGGGCGAGTGATTCATTCCCTCATGAGCGCCATATTTAAGTTAATGTGTTACGAATCTTTATCATTTAGTGATCCCATATACCGTAAATGCATTCTATTATACATAATAATCAACTTTGCAGTGCCCTGAGCCTCTCTCTCATCTCGTTGAGCACATGTTCATCGTCCGCCACTGCTGGCTCCGGCTCCGGTGCAGTTTCAAGCTTGGTATGTGGCAGGGCGTTGACCTTGTTCAACTTCTCCGTCGTGAACTCAGATACAATTTTGTTGACTTCCTCTTCAACCTCTTCGTCAGCCTCATCCTCCATCTCGTCCATCATGTCGATGGTGTCACCAACCATCTCGTTAATGATTCCGCTCTTGACTAATTCCTGTTCCAATTCACGCATTGTGCCTGTCAATTGCGGCAGCCTCACAAGACTGTTCACCTCACGCATGATATTCGACGACTTCAGCATGTTCTGTTGAAGTTTGAGCATGCCAAAGCTCTCATCTATTTGCATCCCCACTGATTCAAGCTGTGCTTTGGATTTGTACAGCCTTGTCTGTTGCTTCTTGATGGAGTACAGCTCACGCGCAAACGTCTTGACGCTCTTTACGTCGTTCTTCTTTGCGCTTTGCTTGATGAGTGTCTCAGACTTCTTCTTAAGCGCCTCGATCTCTCTTACGCTCTTCTCCAACTGGCGTGTGTTCTTACGGATGAGCGCCTTACACTTTCTGTGCTATCGAGCGGTTAGTATATATGATCCTTGAATGCCGACCATAGGAGACAGTGCCAAGATACTCACCTGCTCTTTAGGGTCAGGGCCCCAGATTGCTTTCTTCAAATAGTCCATGGTAATCTATTGGTGGTGGGGCTTCAATGAAACAGATCTAAAGAGAAGGGAAGTGTATATTATCTCAGGCTTTCCAAATGTTTATCAAGATCAGACAGGAAACAACATCCGGTGAATTGTTAGGGGCACTGCAATATCCCCACGACCAAAGGGTGAGAGGCTAATTCGACCCACTAGCTTCACTCCTCAATCTATGTTTGACATGTGTGAGCTATCTTTTCATTCCCCACATTCTCCATCCGCTGCAACATGTCCAAGCTTTCGTCTACCGAGAAGATCATCACGGAGTGTTACACGTCTATGCGCAACACTTTCGAGGATGACACCGAACAGACATTGAAGCAAATGGAATCGCTGAGACAGTTGAACACAACAACAACTTTGAAGTATATCAAAAAGGACGAGGAATTGAGAGTTCTGAATCGTAAAGCTGAGCAGATACATGAGCTGAGTGAGTAAATTCATTGGATATTTGCGATATTGTGGATGACTAACACTCGGACCAGACAGCGAATTGCAGAAGTACGACGAGATGATCATGGCGATGGAGAACGACTTGGACTTCATTGAGGTGCTTACAAAGGAACTGGACAACTACACCAAGGAGAACATGAAGTAACCATAATTTATTGCTGGCAAATCGTTGGAGAATTGCCTTAAATTACAGCACCATCCTTTGTTTACCTTTGTGATTTTTTTTGTTGACATTTTGGATCTGAGCCTGGCGGCTAATTCCTACTATAAATGTTTACATGCCTGCACATATTTGTTCACCATGATGAGCATTCATGACGGCCAACGACTGCAACCGCTGAGAAAGTCCAAAGTACGGCGATGTTTGGTTTCAATCTCTTCCTATTCGTGCTTTTCCTCATACCCCTTGTCAGATCAGACGACTTACAAGACTTCATTGGAGATGACCAGGAGCTCGCTGTCTTGAGCTTGGGTATGGAAGATGTCTTCAACTACTTTGAGCCAGAGATGTTGATGGCGCAGGTTGACCCTGATGAGTATGCTGAGTATGACAATATGACACCAGAGGAGATCAACTCTGAGCTTGAAAGACTCCACGATGCCTTGGAGCTCGTTTACAACACATTGTTGGCGTTTGCCCGTGTTCTGGCGAGTCTCACTGTCACGGATTTTCTTGAATTGGCCGAGAAGTTGAAGGATGACCCCAAGTTGTCCGAGAGAATGAGTAGAAAGCACTTCATCAACACGAATGTTGAGTCTCTGCTCACATCTCAAGACACCGAAGATTCTGAAGATGAGGCAGCTAATGCGCTTATTGCCTACTTCAACAGAGGATATTTGACAACAGACTCCGAAGAAGATGACGATGACGAATTAGATGATGACAATGACAAATTTGGTTACACCAACGACGAACCCTATCAGGACTTCGGCGACTTACGTGCCTATGACGAGAATGGTGAGCTTGTTGCAGGCGTGGACTACTGGGACCCAACTGATGAGTACAAGATACTTGTTAAGATGTTCGGCAAGGATCTAAATGACATTGATGTCTTGGAAAAGATGGGTATCCTTACCATTACTAAGAGAATTTTGAGGAAGATCAGAAGAATTATTTTCAAGATCAAGAAGAAAGTTATAATCATCTTGAAAATTATAAAATTGAAGGTTTACATAAAGCATACCCGTGTCGTTATCTGTCTTAAGATTATGTACTCGATTGAGAAGATCAAGAGACTTACCAAGTTGATTATTCAATTAATCAAGAAGCTCATTGTGTTCCTCATTACAGAATTGCCATGGGAGGTCTTGTGGGAGATCAAAGTTGTTATTAGATTCCTTCTCCGTGTGCTTTCTGATATCCTTTGGGAAGCAGAGATTCTTCTCTTGGAGATCCTCATCAAGGTGGCCAAATTGTTAAAGATTTTGAAGAAGGTCCCAATGGAAATTGTCTACTACTTCAAGTTGACCTTGCTCCAGAAATTGAAAATGTTTAAGAACGGGGTCAATGTTAAGCTCCTGTTTCAGAGAATGTCATATTACAACAAGATCTGGTTGGGCTATGAAATTCCTGATCTTGAAGAAGCAGATGGCGGTTTATATGAGGCCAAACCAGCAGATAATGATGACGGATCAGTTGTTATTGGTATGTCCTCGGACATCTGGGACTACGATGGCACTCCAGACATTGAATATGGCGAGAGTGACTCTGTTAAGATGCCCCAGGACTTCATTGTCGTTTTCGGTAACGTCTTCTCCCCTGAGGAGATGAAAGAGAATCTTGAAGGTGAAGACTCCTTCAGCTTCGACTTTGTATGGCCAGATCAGATTGGAGAAGTGCAAGCAGAAGAATTGACTGTGTTTGAAACTGGGTCCACTGTTAAAGCAGTCAATGACTCTGAGAACAACGTACCCGACTTGCTTGATTACACAGAACTGCACGAGCCTCTTGGGAAGCGTGATTCACAGACTGTCTTCACCCTACCTGAGGCTGAAGCTGTAGAGACGGATATGGACGAGGATTTCGCCATGGGTATGCCCTCAAGACTTCAACTCAAGCCAACCCAAAGAGGTTCCAACCTTTCGGGTACTGCGACCGCCAACACTGGTATAGTTCAGTTTCACGGCAGCCTTATGGTCACGTGTGCTGTCATGGTTATTGCGATGTATACCGTGAGCCATCTTGTGCTCTAATGGCTTCTATTGTCCATTGCTAACGACTCTGTATGTCCGTATGTCCGCTTATGATGTCGTATTGCGATAATGACCTGCAACTTTTCTATAAATGTAAATGCATTGACCTAATCATATAATATTGTTGATTTCCGCGGTCATTTACCGACACAGAAATTGGAGAACACCACTCCCAAGACTTCTTCCACACCAACAGTCTCACCTGTAATCTTACCTATTCCTTCAATGGATTGCTGAAGACCTTCAGTAGCCAACACCACATCATCGAGATCCTTATACAGTTTGAACTCTTCGAAGCCATGGAGAACATCATTGATGAGGATATCTCTTACTCTTGTGGTGAGGATGATCGGATCTGTTGTCTCGGTCTGAGAAATGTGTTTGAACTTTGAGACAAGTACTTCACTCAGCTCTTCGATTCCACTGTTGGATAGACAAGAAACTGGGACAAAGGAAGAGGAGATTGAGAGCTCATTAGAAACCTCAGAAATCACATGTTCAACCCCTTCCTTGAGCAAGTCGCACTTGTTCAAGATGAAAATGACATCTTTTGAATCCTGGAGCTCGCTGATGTGCGCTCTGAGCTCTTCGTCAATCACCAGGCCATTCACAGGAAGCACCACCAGGACCATATCTACCTCTTTGGCGAGCATCTTGGCTCTCTTTATACCTTCTGCTTCAATCTTATCTGCCTTAACAAGGTCTCTGATACCAGCTGTATCACCGACAACCACTTTGTATCCCTTTATGTTCAGTGGAACGTTGATCACGTCTCTCGTTGTGCCTGCAATATCACTTACAATGGCGGCCTCTGAGCTAGCCAGTTTGTTAAGTATGGATGATTTACCAGCATTTGGTGGGCCCAAAAGAACAACTTTGATGCCCTTGAGCAAGATTTCTGATCTTGCGCCTCTTTTGAGGTAGCCCTCCATTTCGACGTGGAGGGCGTTAATGTCCGTGGCCACTGTGTTGTAGATCTTCTCAATGTCCTCGATCTCAGTATCCTCTGCAAAGTCGATGATCGCTGTTAGGAGCCCAACATCATTCACCAGTCTGTCTCTCCACGCCTTGAAGAGTACTTTGTTCTGTCCCGTCGCACTGCTGACTGCAGCGACTCGGGCACTCTCCGTCTCAGCGTCAATCAGCTCCCTGATGCCCTCAATCTCAGTAAGATCTACCCTCCCGTTCTGAAATGCTCTCCGGGAAAATTCACCAGCCTCTGCGTAACGGATTCGCCTTGTTGGCGAATGGAGCGATTCGATAGCTTTGAGCACAGACTGGACTACTGCAACACCGCCGTGGACATGAAGCTCAACGAGGTCTTCTCCTGTGTATGTTCGTGGTTCAGGGAAGAATATCGTCAGGGACTCATCGAGTAGAGACTTGCTCTGTGGGTTGTAAAGTCTTCGTACCGTGGCCGTTCTCGGAGCGGGGAGCCTTTTCTTCAGTGTGAGTTCCTCCAGTACTGTCTTGGAGTCTGGCCCTGAGATTCTGATGACGCCGATGGCGGAACGCGTGAGATGTGTAGAAACGGCATAGATGGTGGAAAGACTGCCAGAAGAGGCGAGCCGTACGCCAAGCGGCTTCAATCGGGGTAGAAAGCGACTGAGGACCATATTAAATCTGCGCTGTTTCCTGAGAGAAGTGTGATGTGATGATGGTCTCCAGGTAAATTTTCGCTACTGAGGCCTTGAGATCACCTTCTCCACACTTGTGATCTTTCATCAACCACAGCGGCAAACGCATTAGCGGAGATTTTTCCTACTAGATTTCTCCTTTAAGAATGTTCTCAGTATCCGTAAGAAGGGGATTGCGTCATTTCAGTTCATCCTCTGCACTTTTCCATGACAATCCACTGGTACGTTTGTGATTACCGGCCCTCCGCAATATACACCACGACTAACACACGCACACAGGGGCTGCCAAAGACAAGCGGTAAAGGTCGAGGCTTGCCTGTGAAACAGAAAATCTCGAATGTGGACAAAGTGGTTCTTGTCTCTTCCGGTAAGGGCGGCGTGGGGAAGTCCACTGTAAGCGTGAATCTCGCCATGGCTCTTCACGGCCTCGGGAAACGAGTAGGACTTTTGGATGCTGATGTATTTGGGCCTTCGATACCCACTATGATGTCATTGTCAGGAGAGCCACGCTTAGCATCAGACGGAAAGCTCATTCCACTGACCAATTATGGAGTCCAGACGATGTCAATGGGCTACATGATTAAGCCAGATAACCCCATTGTTTGGAGAGGACTCATGGTGATGAAGGCCATTCAGCAGCTTTTGTTTGACGTGAAATGGGACGACCTGGACGTTCTAGTAATTGATATGCCACCAGGTACGGGTGACACTCAGCTGAGTATCGGACAGCAGTTATGTGTCGATGGTGCTGTTATCGTCTCTACTCCACAGGACGTTGCGCTTATCGATGCAGTCAAGGGAATCTCAATGTTTGAGAAGATGAAGATCCCCATCTTGGGGCTTGTACAGAACATGAGCTACTACATTTGCTCAAACTGCCACCACGTGGCTCATATGTTTGGATCGGATGGTGCTAAAGAAGTGGCACAAAAGAGAGGACTCACAGTACTAGGATCGATCCCACTCACAGAAGAGATCTGCCTAAGCAGCGACAATGGTAAGCCAATAGTGTTGAACTCTGAGAGTTCTGCCACTGAGCACTACTATGACCTGGCTAAGAGGGTTGATAAGATGCTGTTCAAGTGAAGCTTCCTGTATATATAGATGTTTTGTGCTATAGGGTCTGAACTCAAATTCGGAGTTAGGATTCCGCTCCAGAAGTTTTTCACCTCCAAAAGACACAAACTCATCTCCACTTAATGCTTATCTTTGTGGCATTACCACCATGAACCACATAGGTTATTCACTTAGCCGACTTTGGTGTACATATTGTGACAAACATCGCTTTGAACTTCAGAGATTGAGCCAAACAACCGGTTGTTGAACATTCCATGATGATTGGATCAAGGGTGACTCTCGCGGTCTCATTGTTGGCTCTGATAGGGTCAGTGAACGCCTTTTCAACAGATATTACCACGTTTGATGCATTGAATGATGATGTCGCCATGGGTGACGTCTTACCACAGAATAATGACAACGTGGATTTCTCCCCTGATCAGAGGCAACTTGAAAGGGAGGATATGCTACTGGGATCAGAGCCCAAAGTACCGATTCCCTTCCAGACAACAGTTGATGTTTCCAGTGCGCCAGTTGATTCGTCTAATGAGGTACCAAACATAACGAGTGATCTGACTGGTGAGGTCAAACCCATGGTACATCTTGCAGTACAACAAACCTTTACATCTACAAGGATTTCCACACAAACTGTTCCATTCACTCCTACAGCGGTCAAACAGGATATTACCACCACCATCCTCATCAACACAGTTCATACGTTGACAGTCACATCAGGTCCACCAGCTTCAACTGAGACCGTAACACCATCACCATCACTGCCAGCACCGCCTTCTCCAGCTCCGGCTGAACAGCCAAGCGCCCCAGAGCAGATTCACAATCCAGCGCCGCAGCCTTCTCCAACCGAGCCCGTACCACCACCACCACCGCTGTCAGGACAGGAACCTTTACAAGCACCATCTGTTCTTCAATCTTCTCCATCGACAACTTCCTCTGCTCCGGATATCCAGAAACCAGATTCTGCCAGTGCAGCTCCAACCACGCTTGACGTATCACTGCAACCTGCACCTACTTCTCTAGATGTTACCAATAATATAGCAGCCACAGGGAAGGTCAGCGATGTTATCTCACTCACAGATATCCAAAAGATGTTCCAGGAGCAGCTTCTGAAGTTCAGAGAGGAGTTCGCTTCAAAGACAAGCACCACACCAGCATTAGGCACTTCTAACGGAACTCGCACTCCATCAACAACAGTAGGTAGTGCTACACCCACTCTGGAGGCCCTGCCAAGGGAGTATGATGAAGTGGATTATCATACTGGCGAGGCTGCCGTTCCGATGACAGATGTTGATAAGATCATTTCTGAGGTCGCTCCAGATATTGACACAGAGACAAAGAACTCTCTCAAGAGAGTGTTGAACTCCATATTGATTATTGACGACTTCAACGAGGGAAATGGCCCACAAGAGAGGGCACATCATCCCAACCCAGATCTTGTCGTCAAAGAGCCCGAGCCTTCACCTGCTTCTGATTCTATTTCTGTGAACAGGGGAAGAATTGACTGGTTGAGACCATCAGCTGCTCAGCAAAATGCCATTGATGAAACATCCAATGATAGAGCAGAGTCAGTTCAGACATCTGGGTTGATGGGCAAAGATCAGTCCCACATTGAGAAGTACTTCTCATTGTTGAATTTAGGCAGATTGAAAGGGCTCCCGGAGGATGCTGTAAATGATCTCCTTGATTTCCTTCGTGCAGATGACAAGCATCAATTTGTCGACAATTTCAGACAAAGGCCTTTTACAAAGAAGGTTGGGTTTGAGGTGACGAAAACTGATGAGGCAATCAAGGTGAAGGCCAATGGGGCACAGTTTGCTGTAAAGGACTTTGACACCCTTGAAAAAGACGTTGAATTAGATCTCTCAGAACACCCCTTGGAGCTTGAAAGGTTGCCAGAGAAGAGAGTTTCAGAGGACATACGAATGGGCGAAGGGGATCCTGACTTGGTTAATGAAGGAATGGAAGACGAAACGGTGCCTGGAGATGACTTGTATGGATCGCATGATACCAAAAAAGAGGATGATGACACAGTCGAGGCTACTGGCATCTTGAGAGACGGCTTGCATAGATTGACAAATGCCCCATATAGGTCCAAATCTGCTGAGAAATTGGAGATCCCATTGAAGGATTCAAAAGGTGGTACCCAGAATGTGCCCAACAGGTTGGAAGATGCTGTTGATGATGGCTTCAAACTTTTGAAGAATGGCAAGATGACAACAAGTTTTGGTAAGAAGGCCAAATTCAAATCGATTTCTGCAGACGGAGTCGAAGAGGACATTGAGTTCTATGACCCAGAGTCTGCCTTGTTTGGCCCAACTGAGAAAACCAACAGGAAGATTAGTAAGGGTGGTGGTCCAGAGAACCATAGCAGTTCTGGCCATAAGAAGCAGTCACAATTGAACCGCACCAACTTCGACAACGATGAGTTTACCATGAGCGCCTTGACAACAGACAATGCTCTGCTGGGAAACAGCACGACTCCTTCAGGGGCTACTGCTAATGGTTCTCTGGACGTACACGACAAGTTCTCTGACCTTATAAAGACGAAGAAGCCAACGGCGAAGCCATCATCGAGCATCCTTGGTATTGAAACACTGGATATGTATCTCGAGGAGATCAAGAAGAACCCATCTTCATTGTTCTCTAACAGTAAGGGTGCCAAGTCACGTCATAACTCGAAGTTGGATGACGAAGGAGACTTGGAAGCGGGAAAGAAGGACGGTAAGAGCTCTCAGGACAAGGGCAAGAAGAAGTCGGATGGGTTCTTTGACTTCACATCGGTTGGAAGCAGCAGGGTGTATGACTCCAACTTGCTTGCGACCACATTAGTTGTTGCTGCGGTTTGTATAATCCTGGTTTGACGTGGGTGTATAGACTTTGATTTCATTGTATAAGTCGTTGTGTCTTGTGTTGATGCTTGTAGGCTGTCACTCTGGCACGGGCAAACAAGACACGAACGCGTTAAAGCGAACGCGCCACGAAGGGAAGATCTCTAGCTCTTGAGCTGTACGTGAAAAGAACTGTGAAGAGTTTACGCAAATAAATTATAGAGATGTCTTTGTGGGTTGACAAGAGCCGTCCACATACTTTGTCCGCTTTGGACTACCACGGAGATGTTTCCAGGAGGCTCAAGGCTTTAGCGTCTTCCGGAGACTTTCCACATTTACTAGTGTATGGCCCTTCAGGAGCTGGTAAGAAGACACGTGTTTTGGCACTGTTGCACCAATTGTTCGGTAGTGGTGTTGAGAAGATGAAGATCGACGTTCGTACTTTCCAATTGAACTCGCGTAAGCTGGAGTTCAATGTCATTTCGTCGCCTTACCATTTGGAGATCACACCTTCTGATTTGGGTAACTCTGACCGTGTTGTTATCCAGGATTTATTGAAGGGAGTGGCACAGACAGAGCAAGTGGACTTCTCCGGGAAACACAGATTTAAAGTTGTCATCATTAATGAGGCTGACTCGCTTTCCAGAGATGCACAAGCTGCACTGCGTCGTACTATGGAGAAGTACTCCAAGAACATCAGACTCATTCTGATCTCAGACACAACGAGTAACATCATTGCCCCGATCAAGTCGAGAACGCTGCTCATACGAGTTGCTGCTCCGACGGTAGAGGATATCTCACAGGTGCTTGAAAAGGTGGCACAGAAACACAACGCGCCAATTGCAGGTGATGAGTTTGAGAGAAAAGAAGTCTTGACGAACATCGCCAGTGCTTCGAATAGAAACCTGCGCCGTGCTCTAATTCTGTTAGAGGCCCTATCTATGCAGAACGAGACAATCACCAAGTCCACTCAGATGATTGAGCTTGATTGGGAGCGCGTCATCAAGAAACTGGCCAGGGACATCCAGAAGGACCGTTCTGTCTCACAGATATCCAAGTCGAGATCCGTGCTCTATGAGCTCATCTCGCACTGCATCCCACCAAAAACTATCCTGAAGACCCTGGCGTTTGAGATGCTGCAGATTGTGGCGCCAGCAGCACAGGCAGAGATCATCCAGCTCGCCGCAACGTTTGATGAGAGGCTCAGCTTGGGTTCCAAGGTGATCTTCCACCTCGAAGGGTTTGTCGCAAAATCTATGGTGGCCATTGAAAGACTCCACGGGTAATTACAATACAAGTGAATGCTGTCATTACGCTATGTACATGTCCTCCGATACCTTGCAGCCTCTAACGACCTCTGTATGTCTTATAGATGTCCTCCTCCGAGAGCTTCTTGTTGAGCCACTCCTTCGATGGGCTTTTCTCAATCTCCTTAAAGTGGTTCACCGTTGGCTCCACAGGCCTAAAGGCTCTAGGAGACACTCTCACTTGAGAGTCCCTCGTGATGAACTCGTAGTTGCCCGGAAGCTTATCAGCAGCTCTTCTCATAGCTTCTCTGGCCACTTGCTCGTGTAGTGTCTCTCCAGCGCACTCGAAAAGCACTTTGCCGGTCGGTACACGAGCCATCCAGTGGTCCACAGCACCTTTACCTTTACCCATTCTTGTCTCGTTACCCTTGATAGCGACAGGGATCGCAGTGGAGATACGACGCCACAACTTACCACCGTTTGCTCTCATGAACTTCATAATGATGTTGTCAGCCTCTTTCAGCTGGATGGCTTTGAGACGGGTACCCTCGCTCTTGAGACGAAGGCCGTATGTACCGAACGCCAGTGTATTACCCTTGACGGATCCACCAGTACGCACTGGCACACGGCCCTTCTGTGCTTTGCGGACCTGCTTGAAACGAGGTGCTAGTTTCTGTTAGTACTCTGGACTCTGGTCTAGATGTTAACATGACTGGGTGGTACTAACCATATTCGTGACGGAAACGCTTGCCTAAAGCAAGCTGTTGTGTCACAAGTTGTGGTCTGGCAAAGGAGCCCCTGATGAAGTTGATGCCAGCGGAAAACATAGCTGTGGGTCCTCTACTCCAGAATTATGAGGCACTTTTTGTTTTACCCAAATGTTTTAGAGCTTTGTTGTACTGTCGAATCGCACGGCGATGGAAAAAATCGGTGTGTTCCGAGGGCGAAATTTAGCACTTCCGGCTCACCTCACCAAATATATGGCCCGTTATTCAGTGGGCATTAATTAGCTGTCTTAAGCACGGGGAGACAATAGATTAAGAAAAGCAATGAGAACACGGCTTTTGCACTCTTTCAAACATATTATACGTTTTTCTCACACACGTATGTGTTCTTTCTATCGCGTTTAAAGCACACCAACGAACTGACATACCATAGAACGAGTTGTTCCCGAGACGCTTACAGTATGTGGAAAGACCTACAAAACAGATGAATGGACGAATGTTACACCTTCGATTCTATCTCTGACAGAGAGATCGCTGCATTTACAGCCCAACCACCCTATTGGTATCCTTCGTGAGCTGGTGGAGAAAAGATTCAATGGATTGGGATATACTTTCTATAACGAGTTCAAGCCAGTGGTGACGACATATGAGAACTTTGACTCCCTGGGGTTCCCACAGGATCATCCTGGTAGATCCAAAACTGACACTTATTACATCAACAAGGACACACTGCTCAGAACACATACCTCGGCACACGAGAGGGAGTGTTTCAACAAGTGTGAGACCCCAGGTTACTTCATATCTGCAGACGTTTATAGAAGAGATGAGATCGATAGAACACATTACCCGGCATTTCACCAGATGGAAGGTGGTAGAATCTGGAGAAGAGATGAATTTGAAAATCAACAGGCACTGGAAGAGCAATTGGAGAGGGATATCACCGCTATTCCCGATGTCGATATTATTCTTGAAGATCAAAACCCACCATTTGATGCAGAGACAAATCCGAAGCAGGAGTACATGTCTGACCGTGAGACTGAGCTTGTTGGACAACACTTGAAGAGAACTATTGAACTGGTGATTAATGAAGTCTTCAATGAGGCCAATGAGGCTGCCAAATTGGCTGGTAGTGAAGAAGAATATCTCAACGAACCACTCAAAGTGAGATGGGTTGAGGCATACTTCCCATGGACAGCTCCAAGTTGGGAGATCGAAGTGTGGTGGAAGGGAGAGTGGCTTGAGTGCTGTGGCTGTGGTGTTATCAGAGAACAGGTACTGACGAACTCCGGGATTGAGAACACTATTGGATGGGCCTTTGGTATTGGGCTGGACAGAATTGCCATGCTGTTGTATGGCATCCCAGACATCAGACTCTTCTGGACATCGGATGACAGGTTCCACAAGCAGTTTAAGCAGGGAAAGATCAACAACTTCAGGCCTTATTCGAAGTATCCGGGCACAGTGCGTGATATTGCATTCTGGGTGCCATCTGTTGAGGAAAAAGTGCATATCAATGACCTGATGGAGATCGTACGTGACATTGGTGGTGACCTCGTGGAGTCTGTCACACTGATTGATGAGTTTACACACCCAAAGACTGGCAGAAATTCCCAGTGTTACAGAATTAACTACCAGTCGATGGACAGAAACATCACAAACGAAGAGGTCAATGGTTTGCAAGAGCAAGTGCGTAACACTGTGCAGGAGGACTTTAACGTGGAACTGCGTTAAGTTTTGTATATAGATGTATTCCAGACTACGTGTAGGTATAAGGGCCATATATTGACTGGGGCGTTCGTAGTCGATTTTGGTTGTCATATCGGAGTCTATGTACAGGAACGATAAAACACGCCAGAGCCAAAAAAAGATCATCACACAAAAAAGTCATACTTCATCATCATGAGGAATACATTAGTCAGAGCCCTGAACAACACCGACCTTAGCTGGGCGCAAGACACGCTTGTTCAAGTAGTAACCTGGCTGCTGGACAAAGAACACGGTGCCGGCCTCCTTGTCAGGTTGCGGCACCTCGAAGGTGGCCTCGTGAACGTTAGGGTCAAACTTCTCACCAATAGCCTCGATCTGCTCCAAACCATGACGCTTCATCGTGTTCAGGAACATCGTTTGTGTGAGCTGCACACCTTCGACCAAGTCATCGAGCTCCTTGGCCTTCTTAGCAGCGTCGCTTCCCTCCTCCTTGACGAGAGTCTTCATGGCAATGTCGAAAGTGTCGGCGACCTCAAGCAAGTCACGAGCAAACGACTTGAGAGCGAGCTCCTTTGATTTCTGGATCTCACGCTTGGTGGAGTCTTGCAAGTTACGGAAGTCGGCAATGGCACGCATGTAACGGTCCTTGAACTGGGTGGACTCCTTCTTGGCAGCGTCGACCTGCTCTTTGAGTAAGGTGACTTCGTCCTTTGGCTCCTCGTCCTTTGGTTCTTCCTTAGCCTCGTCTTTCTTAGCTTCCTCGGAGTAGAATCTGATGGATGATGGTCTAGTGGCGGCAGCGGCTCTTAGAGCGACGACTGGTCTGACAACCGAAGCTGCGCGCAATGGGGTAATCTGTGTTCTCAAAAGTCCTCTGAACATGGCGATGTGTGAATCAATAACCAGAACGGTCTTACTTTCCCCGGATTTTGGTTACTCATACGACACATGTGAGACTGGCAAAATTTGTCCATGATCAGAGTTCGACGTACGTGGGGCCGCACTCACCCGGACACCACGTCTTGGGGGGTTATTACTTAATTCCGAGGGACCGGAATTTGGCAAAATCCCACTGCGAAAATACGGTTTATTTTAACGATCGATCGATGGCCAATGCCGGTGAGAAGAGATGCGATTACTCTAGAAAGTGTGAAGCTATTTGTTATTTCTTTGAGGGAGCGAATCTTAAGAATCAACCAGCGCTTGTAACTGGAATTTGAGAGGGTGATTGCCAGAAAGGAGAGCTCTCCAGCAGTGTAATTATACCCCGTCCAGGGCACACTCATTGTATTTTACCTGCTACAAACAGACACAATATATCTCTCGCATCATACAAATACACCACTGGAGATGGAGAACAGATCCATCGCTGTTCTGTTCGGCTCAGAAACGGGCAATGCCCATGATTACGCAGAGACACTGGCGGCTTCCTTAGAGCGGTATCACTTCCCGGTGCTGTGCTGCTCTCTCGACGGCTTTGACCTCAAGCAGCTCATATCGATCCGCGTGCTTATTGTCGTGTGCTCCACCACGGGACAGGGTGAGTTCCCCAAGAATGCCCGTAAGTTCTGGAAGTTTATGCTAAAGAAGAAGCTGCCACACGACTTGCTGAACCATCTGGTCTTCACCACTTTTGGCCTGGGAGACTCGTCATATCCAAAGTTTAACTGGGCAGTGAGGAAGCTCCACAACAGATTGACACAATTGGGTGCCATGGAGTTCTCTAAAAGAGCAGAGGGTGACGAGCAGAGCCCTGAGGGAATTGACGGTTATTATGTAGAGTTCCAACGTGTACTGTTGGATAATCTACTCAAGAAGTTTCCCCTTCCGGAAGGAGTTGAGCCAGTGTCCGATGACGTTATGCCACCAGCTAAAAACCCAGTGGCTGTTGACACGAGAAAGCCAAAGAGACTCACTGCTGATAGGAGAAACGAAATTGCACTGCAGAGAGTTTATGAGGACACAGAGGGGCTTATTACTTCTCGTATCACTCAGAATAAGAGAATCACATCCGAGAACCATTTCCAAGACGTGCGTCATGTTCAGATTACAGCGGTCGATGAGGGCGTCACATTAGCATATCAACCGGGTGATACAGTCTCACTTTACCCTACAAATGACCCCAGTGATGTCGAAGCACTTATTGAGATGCAAGGATGGTCCCTAATAGCTGACAGTTCTGTGTCCATTGGAGGCCAATTACCACTGATTGATGGTGGCTACGTTAAGACACTTACACTCCGATCCTTGTTTACCCATCATTTGGACCTCAAAGCCATCCCAAGGCGCTCTTTCTTTGCATTACTACGACACTTTGCATCTGAGGAGCGTGAGAGGGAGAAACTAGCCGAGTTCGCATCATACAAAGATCCAGAAGAGTTGTACAACTACGCCAACAGACCAAGGCGATCCATCTTGGAAGTTATACAGGAGTTTTTCAGTGTCAAGATCCCAGTGGAGTACATCTTTGACCTATTCCCAGTCATCAAGCCACGTTTGTTCTCCATTGCATCTCCACCCCAGGAAAATACTGTGGATCTCACAGTGGCAATTGTACAGTATAAGACTGCGATCCGTCGCATACGTCGTGGGCTCTGTACTTCATGGATTGAGTCACTGCAAGCGGGCGACCAGGTGTTGACCAAAGTAAACAGAAATTCGATGAAGTTGCCTACGCAGGATAAGCCAATAATTATGGTGGCTCCAGGTACGGGTATTGCACCTATGCGTTCGTTAATCCAAGTCCGTGTTGGTATGGGATGTACAAAGGACCAATTGGTACTATTTGCGGGGTTCAGATTCCACAATAGGGACTACCTGTATGGTGAAGAGTGGGCCCAGTTAGTTGAAGAGGGTAAGCTATCTCTGTTCACTGCTTTCTCAAGGGAGAACGGTGGATACGTACAGGACTCTATATATCTGGAGGCCTCTTACGTTGTGGACCTCTTGACAGAGAAGGACGCTGTCATCTACATTTGTGGCTCTTCTGGTAAGATGCCTATGCAGGTCAGATTGACATTCGAGAGAGTGCTTCAGGAGGCAAAGGGAATGTCTGTAGAAGACTCTCAGAAATATCTGTTGGAGCTGGAGAAGTGTGGGAGATACATCCAGGAGACGTGGTGATGAATCTCCTGTTTTGCATTATTATAGACTTAGAACTGCATCTACGAACTGTTAAATAGGAACCATTAATTCATTAGAATGTTTTTACATGTGCAGATATGGATGCACCCAAGAAAGGTTCCTCTATACCAATTTGAACAAATCAAGGGAGTGCTCTGCACACGAGCCATAGAAGTTATATACTTTCTTTGTCTCCTCATCAAACTCCACCAGTAAGCCATTGCTCTCCGGGTCATCAAGCCCACCGACTTTATCATACGCACAGAAGATAAAGTGCGCACACTCACCAGATTGTTGCCACCCTCTTTCATTCTCTCCCGTAGTACTTTTCCTAACGAACTCACCATGCTTCGGCACAATGACAGCCTCGATGTGATGAAACTCGTTATAGAAGCTCTTTAACTCCTCACCACTTTCGAATACGTTCCTGAACATTCCTTTCTGGATGTCTTGCTTCCACGCACCTTGTTTCTTACAATAGCTGTACCCGGAGTTGTACCAGAGGAGTGTGGTATTGTCCCTTGGCGACATGTGGGCCGGGTGTGTAGAGCACACTTCCTTACCAATCAGTTTGTTTCTGCGGGAGTCATCAGCATCGCCCAGCAGTCTCTGACTGTTGGGGGTAATGAAGCCAGCACTACCAGCAGCCCAATGGTTCATGTAGTAATCCTCATCGCCAGCCATGGACATACCGAGCCAGAAGAGTTCCTTGTCACCCCAGACAATGATGGCAGCTGGCGACCATATCTGCAACTGTACAGTTGACAAGACACCGGTAAAATGTCTTTTTTTGTCAATGGCAACGACACCAGACTCCATGAAGTGCTGGAACTTGTACTTGACAAATCTGTTGCCCAAAGTCTTCTCACTCACTGGAGGGATACCGAACAATGCCTGGTCAATCTTTGACGGCATCAGCTTAGTGAAGAAACGTATGTCTGACACTTGGTTTTGGTAGTGTAGTTCACGGTCCTTGAAGAAGAACGCCCTGTGCTGGTCATAGAATGGAGACTTGAGGATGTGGTCGTCAATACTGGCCACTGGCACAGTGTCAGTGTCAATCAACACAGTGTGTTGAAACGAGGAGAAGAAGTAGGCCAGAAGCTTGTTAGCATACCCTTCAAACTTCGTTCGATAGTCCCTAGCTATAGCCTGGGACACATCCACGAACCAAAGTTCCAATGGCGGGAAAAAGATCTCCACTTCTGATGCTAAGACGTCATCGTCATAGGGAATCGTCAAGTTACGCTTAGCTAACATCGCATCCAATTCAGTGATCATCTTAAAGTTGAGATCCACAGATCTTGCCGCTTTAATCAATCGTTTCTGGTGTTCATCGGACAAGTCACCAGAATGGACCACCTGGATCGGCAATTTGTTCCCAGAGGCTCTTAGGACTGCAAACAATGAGATCAACTGCTCAGTATGGGCGTCTGCTGCTGATACGACGAGACCACGCCCATTGAGAGAGTCCCTTAGGGTCCTCATATAGCAGGAGGTCCTCTCCGGCTTTTCATACACATCGTCTGGGTAAACCACTTGCCCATCGACGTACTCGGCCATAATAGGCATACGGTTCAGACGAGTGCCGTCCCATCGCGTATACATTGGTGATTTCCCAGAGACCCATTGGAAAAGACGGTTCTCGATATCGTGACACTTTGTGCCCTTTTGTTTATTCGAGTCGTGGTTGTACTGGCCGTATTGGTCCAAATAACAAGCACCATACACTCTCAGGTGTGTAGCGGCCTCTGTGAGATACGCCTCTGTCTGACGGCTGGCCTTGACCTTCTGTTGGTACTCGACCTTGTAGAGCTGTTCGAGGTCCTTCTCCTTGATGATCCTGTTTTTCTCCTCTTCCGTGGTCTTCTCCTTGCTCGTGTCAGCGAGATCAAACAACGTTTTCCAATCGGTCAGTTGGCCGTCCACGTACTTCTTCTCTGACTCGAAGATTCTTCTCGAGTATGGGAGTTCTTCGAAGTGTGTATTCTTCCACATGGCATTCTCACTGTAAAGAAGGCTAAAGTAGGAGCTACACCGCTCGCTATATGACGACTTCTCAAATCCATCCTTGTTAGCCTTTAGAAGTCGGCTGTACGGCGTGGATATTGTGTCCTTGTTGCTTTCCACATAAACCTCAGAGGTATATTTGGCTGTTGCTCCACCGTCCCACTTCCAATAACTCCCGAAAAAGTACAACTGAAATGCTAGAAACGCGCCAACGCAGATGAGCTGGAGTAGTGTCCTCGGGCTTAAGCGTCTTCCAGGCATGGCTCGTATTGGTAGGTTCATTGTGTCTGAATCCGGATGATCCGGTGATTTGCTTATAATGGGTTGTATAAAGAAAATATATTACTTGGCTGTCGTGGGTACTTTAAACTTTTTGTACGTAAACCATAAGCCCCACGCCATTAGGAGAATTAATTGAAATCGGCATGAGTCCCCCTTAAGAGATTTGGGCTGTCGGGACTGGAATTGAACTTTGATAAAAGAGTGCGGTATGGTGGTATATAGGCTTGTGAGTTGTCGATCTTCAAGCCCGTAATGCGACATACATGCACTCGACGCCATTTCACAGGAGTACACGTATTCCACCCTCCACAGTGTCCTCTCCAGATCTCTTCCCTTATATCTTGGGTTCCTAGATCCAATTATAGGCTCCATATATACAGTATGCCACTTTAAGCCAGCTGCCACTAGGTCCCAAGATCTTATCCAGATTCCAGTCCCACGAAAAAAAAAAAGAAAGAAAATAGCGTCCCGACTCCCATGTCGCAGGTGGCCGCATGACATTATATGGTAATTGTTTTCAGGTGACTGCAACAGCCGAGTTTCTACTGGGTAGTGGGCCTGGGGGGCCGCCTCGGACCTTAGACCTCAAATTTTCAAACGGCGGAGTTACGTATAGTTGTTTGTATATATAGCATGCAGTTTGCAGTTGGCTAAACGTGCATACCTAGACTCGCGGGTCTCAGATCAATGCTTCTATATTTCAGATTAGACTTAATCTTGCTGACAGGAAAGCTCTATAGGTACTCTTGTTTTTTGTGGACTCATATATATAGTCTTAAAGGCCGTATATATGTCTTAACAAGTAGCTCATCAGCTGCTAAAATTGTATGGCTATGTAAAGTACGATTAATGCTGTTTGTGTCCGTCCACCTCAAGCTATATATACACATATAACTAGTCCCCGTGATAAGAAACAGCGCATGTGGCTTGTTAGCAATATGTTGCGTGTCAAAGAACCGGACCATATATTATAGTCACAAGATCCTGCGGCACAGACTGCCAACGGGACGATTAATTAGACCCGGATCATGTCTTTTCTCTCATATGCTTGGCGTAATTCGGTTCTTATGCTTACCTCATAATTGCCCGACAGAAACAAGAAGGTGCTTTCCGAGTCTCATACTTACTGCAGTACTATAAGGGGTGCAGCTTATAGTGGGGATCCAATTTATAGCTTGTCTATAGCCTCGTATTCATAACAGATGTTATTTAGCGTCCAAAAGGAAGCCAGACATCACACTTTCACTGCTTGAGTAATGCTTACCTAGTTTCCCACAGATTTCACAAATGATTCGAGTGGGACGGGACACACAATGAATGGTTCAGACTACACTGGAGGCTACAATAACAGTGGCCTTACCAATTGCCGCGAATTCTGGGTTCTCTTACAAGGCGGTGCGATCAACACGACAACAAACATCACAACAAGGGCTCAGTGCATCGACAAATCAGGCATATTGAAGTATCTGGCTGGGGCGAAATGAGCGAAGAAGAATTACTCAGTGCCTACGGCCTGAGAACCTTGGCTCCAATATCCTGGGCGGACTCTGTGGACACCGCAGTTGCAGAACCCATCTCACATGACCAGCTTGATGAAGAAGAAGGCTACAGGCTATTGATGGAAATGATGAACAAAGATTCAGATCACAGTGTCATCACCGATCCAGTTGACCCATTGAACCCGGGAAAGCGGATTGCGCAGACACTGCAAGAACGCGGGATGCCCAATGATGATATCTTGAAGTTGTCCATTGGAAGCAAGCACTTCAATTCCAAGCTGTTCTTGAAGTTCATCCACAAGGAGGATTCATTTCAGCAATTGAAACAGTCGCTGGACTACTTGGAACAGTCCATCCAGTATAAGAATGTGGAACTCAAGAGTCTCATTGAGAGTGAATATCTTAGGTTTGTGAGATCGAAGTCATCGCTCGATGGAGTGTTGCAGCAGTTCCAACAATCGGGGCTATCAGAAGAGGCCTCCGGTTTGAATGAGCTCAAGACCAGCGTCTCATATGCCAACAAGGAGGCCACACTACTGGCAAAGCCAATCATCGCTAATAAGCAGAAAGAGATGAAACTGAAACAGTCCATTGAGTTCGTGGAGAAGAAGAAGATGTTCTTCAATCTACCCAACCAACTGAGAACGTATCTCCAGGACAATGACTATGACAATTTCATTCATTACTACAAGCAGGCAAAGCAGATGAAGGAGTCGGATAACAGCAAGATTATAAATCGTATTTGGGAAGATGTCGAGCTGATTACGGATACCTACAAAAAGGACTTGTGGAACTCTCTTAATAGAGATGACAAGTCGGATGACTTCCTTAAGAGAATTAAGAAGCTGCTGGAATTAGATGCTATTGACAGTCCAATCACGGAGTGGATCAACTTGAAACTGCAGAGGTTTACGAATAATTTGAAGGACTCTTTCTACAAGTTCCATGAGAAGATTTTGAACGTGCAACTGAATATCCTGACGACATTGGATCAATCAGATACTTCGAGCTTCCGTAATGCACTTTCAAATGATACTATCTTAACGGACTCCACGATCATCATTGAGATGTGGCTGCTGATCAGAAAGTGGCTTGTCGTAATCAGAGACCAAACACAGGATTTCATACAGTTCTGGCAGCATGTGGAGAACTTCATGAACGGATCATACCAGAAGAAAGTTCAATCGAACTACATTGACAGCCGTTCGTCTTTCCTCAACTTGGCGCAATATGAGATAGCAGACATCAAAATAAAAGGTGAACTGTTTGTCGATGCGCTGATCCATAAGATCCTCAGAGTGTTCAACTCTACCCAGGAATCACTCAAGACTTTGCATGTGTCACATTCGCACAATTTCGATGGATCCGTCTCTAACTTTGGGTTTGTACCTCCATTTGCCAACAGTTTGAGCACCTTGAAGTACTTGTCTGATATTGCTGGTACTGTATCTCAGACACTCAATGATCTGGGTCAACTGGTGATTACAGACAAAACCATTGGTTCTCTAAGAGACCTCTCGGTTGTCGTGAATGAGAGAATTGTTGGGGCCGTGTGCGCCACTTGGCTGAATGATTGTGCTAACTTTTACAAGCTAGAAACATGGGAAAAGTTGGACAGCGGTGAGACGCTGCTACCGTCTTTGATCTACAGGTTTGAGACCTATGTTGTGGACAACTTGGGTAATTTGCTGCTGACCAAACTACCAGATGCGAAGGCCGTGCAAGTTGTGATGTACCCATCTAAGAAGGTCCTCACTGGTATCCAGATCCAATTCCTGAGATCCGTTGATGTACTGCTTGAGAGTATGATCAAGAAGATCATCGAGGAGAATCAACTGACTACTTCTTCTAGTGACGTCAAAGATTATCACAAGCTGCTGACGCTTTTCAACATCAAGAAACTTTCCAAAGAAACAGTACCAGCTGTTGTTGAAAAGTACGACTCTGTTTTCGATGCTGGTCTTAGAGCACAGAAATTGGAGATATACTCTATCCTTCAGAAGATGGAGCAAACGATATTTGATGCATTTATCCAAGAACAGAGAAAGAGAATCACTAAAGTCATCACTCGTGGTGTACAGTGCGTGGATTGGGCTAACACCGCAGGAGATCCTCTTAAGGTGTCCTCTTTTGTGTACGAAGTCGCTGGTATTTTGGTCACAGTACACACTGGAGTCCTTAGAGTATCAGATCAGCTGATAAGTGGCGTTTTGAAAGACTTGATATCTCATTCTTCGGTGTGTTTTCTCAAGGGATTCAGGAGTGTGAGTATGTTCAGCATGGATGGTCTCAGACAGTGCGTATTGGACGTTGAGTTCTTCAAGCTGTTGGCTGGGAAATCTGCATCTGACAGCACAATACAGAATCTGAACTTGATCTATAAGGCCGTGCTCAGTGGTGATGTCGATATGAAGATGATCCAAGCTCAGAGTGCCGAACCGTTGGGATATGCACTTGAAAGTTCACGCTTAGACCGTGATATATTTGATAGCTAGATGTGATTGAACGGTTGTGCTACGCCTGATAGTAAGAACATTAAAGCATTGAGTTGAACTTGTAACTGATAATTATATGACTATCTTCTCTTTGGCCCACGGATAGGTGGTGGTGGTTTTGTATGAGTAGGGTCGAACATTGGGGCGTTTCGTAGCATTTCTGGCACAACAAAGAATCTGATATTTGAACCCCTAACAAAGACGTGGTCCAGACGTGTCACTTTCCCTTCTCTCGACGTCACTGTGATATCGCTCAATTGTACGTTCATGTTGTCCTCAGCTATGATGTTGTTAGTACGTTGGATACTGTGTTGTTGATGTCGATACTTACACTCTAGGAGCTTGCCGCGATAAGTTTCGCCGGAGTTGAGTTCCAATGACACGACGTGACCTTGGGACTCGCTTAGAAGTTTCACAGGTATACCAGCAGACATGTCTGATAGTGATATTGAGCAAGCTGTAACTGTTGATTTTCGGATTAATGCTACTATATATAGTTGGAAGCTTAGCTTGAAAATTCATGTATATGCACTGGTGGTGTTCAGGTTTTCGCGACCATTTCCATTTTCTCAACAGTTACAGTTTGTTCAATTCCGCACCGCCAAGCACAGGCCCTGAATCCGCACACTTGCCTCGGCGCCCGCGTTGAAAATGTAAACAAGGAGGTATTGTACAAAACCCTTTTGCATTGAAGCACAGCTTTATGCCTTGTAAGAGTATAGCAAAGACCCTCTCAACGCCCAATGAGGCCGCACGTAGGCTGAAAACTTCTTTGTAAAAGACATTCAAAAAAGCGAATGATAGAGGCCCTTGGGTACTTCATTTGGCTTCAGATTGAAGAGACTCAGATGGAAAGAGCGATGACTACGACGTACTCCAACGGTTGATAGATGCTGAATCGGTTCATACAATTATTATTTGGCTGGTGACAATCTCATGATCTTGTTGTGGGAGCAGACTCCATTGAAGACATTATTCTCCAGTTTCATTTGTCCGCTTTGCAGTTCTCAGAGTGTACCATTACAGAGTGGTTATGAAGAAACAGAACAGGTATTACAGCCGAAGTGAGAAGAGAGTGAGAATAAGCCATTTTTTGCGAACACCAGATCCAATCAGACCAAACTCTACGTGTCCGTTTCGTCAAAGCCATCACCAGCTCGTGGCTTTTTCTATGTTCAAGTTTCTTGTCTTCACAGTGAACGCCATGAAGATGACGGAGATTATCGCCGCATTCCCGATCCCATGGTGGAGAAGTTAGTTCCCACGTTTGAGGTCCTTGTTGCTTTGCTCAATTATCTCAAGACCGGATCCTCGCTTAGAACACTAGCCTCTACTTCTGACAGTCCACTGATTACGCACCATGCAATGTTATACTCAAATACGTGGGAAGTCGTATCAAATGTATGGAGGTAGGATTATCTGAAAAGAGGGACTTTCGGTATTGTCGGTCGTTTCATTGAGGCAGAAAAGAATCACCGAGAAGGTTAAACAAAGACTTAAAGATTTGGAGACATCTGAACATATGAGAATCGATTGCAACAAGCCCATGATGCCCGTATGAATCTATCACCTGTGTGGGGCTCTCATATCGGCAGAGCGTACTAGATATACTCATCTCATTTGAACTATAGTTGTGCTTTGAAATTGTTGTAACAGGCTACAATCTATAATCTATAATCATTGATCAACTTCATTCTTATAATTTATATCCGAGCGTACCCATCAACTGGTGAGCGCAATGGGTACCATGTTACAGGACATATGCAGTAGCAGAGGTCTTTGCTAACAAGATCTGGGCTTCCTCCGCAAAAAAAACTCAGGCGGTGCTCCGACATTGCTGTACAATTGGGACACCAATAGATCAGGAGACACGTGTGAGTTCTGACAAAGCTCAGACTTAATCTTTGCTTAAGACCTTCAGAACGCCCAATTCATGGAGCTTTGTCTTAACTGCTTTGATCATTTCCTGCTTAGCGAAGTGCTCTGTTTGGCACATCTTCTTTGGAATTATGTACTTGACCTTCCTCTCCGTGAAGCTCATTGAGCGGAATGTCCAGTGTCAAAACGAATGACCACAGTAAAATCCGTGTTCCTTTAAGTCCAAACCGCCATCAGTCAGCACCATGATGATGTTTCTTAGTCCGTACAACTGTTTATTTTGGGAAGTGCGGGAGAATGTAAACAAACTCTGTTTACTATTTTCTTTATCTGAATGGTTATGAGCCCGGGCCTTTAGTTACCAATTGCGGGCAAAAGGACGATTTTGGTGGCGATCTGGCGGCGATCTGGCGGCTCCCCATTTGGCTTGCCACTAAATCTTTTGTGGGGTACGGCGGAGGCGAGGGACTTGAACAAGTTCAAAAAAAGCTTCCATTCTCAGAGTGCGACTGACCAAGAGGAATTGACTTGTGATAACCGCCGGCACTAGGCAGCTGCGAGTAGCCGGGATCGAGATTCGGGAACTTTGAGGCTATACAGGTTGCAGAGTACTGCTTTTTTTCCTGTGCTGATCTGACAATTGCTACTAATCGGCAAACAGCCGTGTGAATTCGTAGTGCAGGGTTGTATTTTCACTGCCTAAATAGGAAACCACATATGGTTGCTTGCTGTAGTGATCAGATGAGATGAGATGGCCTTTGATATTTAGCAGGTAGGCGTGGGTTACGAGGATCCTCGAAACTGGTTGATATGTCAGCCCATAGTGATTGTAGCTGTCTTTCTGCAGCTGAAATCTAATGTCACGTCCCTTTGATCTACGAAAGCAATCATAATGTCTGACGTTCAATCAAGATATTGCCACATGGTGTTAGTTAAACACCGACCAGCACCCCAATCCAGTTTGCCCAACGCCATTTCAGAGCTGATTTCTACCATGGCCGCATCTTCATGTTAATCTTATGCGAACTCTGTGCAAAAGCCGGGATCCCAATGTGGGCCATGGAATATGCTACGCATATGCTTGAAAGACTAATCTTATATACCAAGAGAAGTGCTAGCAACCAAGAAATCGGCATCTTATGGTTTGGAGAAACTGTTACAAGGCGTTATGGTTTTTGGAATGGAAGGAATGCTGCTTATGCGCCTACCAATTCAAGAGATGCGCATTTGCATACAAATGTAGTGCAGACGTCATTACAGTGCTCTCTGTATCCCTTTCACTGATCTCTCTGATGGCCAAACTGAGAGCTCTGCAGTATGATGATCCTCGTGTGAGATCTCGTTTTTACAATGTGGATTTGGCATCCATTGGACGCTGAGCTCCATAGGCACGTGTATACGTCACTAGAAGAAACTACTTGCCTGTACCCTCATAATATATACCGGCCATTACTGGGTTCGTTGACCAGTTTGATGGTCTCGTGTTGATCTAATCTACATTGATCACAAGGTACCTAATATTCACTACGCTTAGTATAGAAATCAAGCTTAAATATTGTCATTTAGGGTATATATAATTGAAACCGAACCAGAAGTAAAAGAGCAAGAAGCAAACAAAAAGTGAGTAAGCGGAGGGAATGAGGTGCGGGTATTAAAGCAAATATGGATAAACGAGTGAAGCAGATGTGGGTTTCCATCCTAAGTGAGCAAAAGAAGTGAAGATCTAACAGGGTAGGGGGGCATAACAGGAGGGTATTCTTTCATGAGGAATCGTAATGGTGTAACAGGAAGACGCATATTAGCCGTATGTGACTTTGCTTCCATTTCTCTTGAGCCTCAGGGACTCTCTCTTCCTGTTACTTGTGGCATTGTACAACTCTGGAATGACAACTTCCTGTTTGAACTGGCTTTCCATCTGCTGCTGCATCTCGATCTGTTCATGCATGAAGGAAGGTTGGAGTTGTATTTGCTGATGATAGCTGTGTGGATCTGAGCTCAGTGGTGGCGTAGGTGGCACCTCGAAGGAGAAGTAGGAGCTCGTAGCGGATCCCGGTTGTTCTGTAGGCGTACGGATGTCCCACATTGGTTGTTGTGGACCCGCAGTCTGAATCTGGGTGAATTTGGAAGACAAGTTGATAGTAGGAAATCCATTTGCAGAAGATACACTGTTAGTGCGGCTCACGGAGAGTGGATGGGGCGCAAGTGAAGAAGAATTGGCGGAAGAGACTGACGAAACAGAAGAGGAACGACATAGTTGAATCAGCTTCTGCCTGATAATCACAAGGGAGTAGTTGTTTACCTCGATGCCAATGTCAATACCACTGTCCACAGCTCTCTTCAAAGCGTCCTTAGACACCTTGTTCAATATTCCCGATGGCGGATTTGACGCGTTGAAAGGCGTCACTTGCGGATTCATCTGGTAGTTTTGATATGTCTCGTAGAGCACGTTCTCGAAGCTCTCTGAGAGCTTGTAGTGTGAGGCAAACTGCGAATAACTGAAGTCGTTGCCACCTGTCTGAGAGAGACTGGAGACGGAGCTGGCAATCGATGAAACACTTGCGGTTCTGCCATAACGTGGGGCCTGTGGTGGCCAGTCGTACGAAGCAGTAGTGTCCGTTGGCGTGGAGACAGGTGTTACTTCGTCCATCAGCACGTCGTCGTCGTAGTCTGCCTGGTTTTGTGGAATCGGAATGTGTAGGGGGAACTTATTCACTAGCATGTTGTGTAGCATCTTTGGGTTGAAAGGCCGAGACAAAAAAAATAATGGGGGAAGGGGGTTATAAGTCTAGGTCGCCAGGGGGAACGCGCTCTATATATATATGCGTGTAAAAAGAGGGGCGGGGGAAACAAGCGCCCAGCAGGAAGTATTTTGAAGGTGAGACGGAGGCCCATTTTTTAAAAATAAACCATGCGTAATACACAGCCAACATGATTGATGCGCGCATTTTTGGTGCATTGGCGCATTGGCTTACTATCCGGGCCCATGCTTTGAACAATCTGATCAAAGCCCTTCCAGCTGCCTTTGAATTCGGACCCCCTGACGGCCTTCCGTTTTGGGAAGTGTAATTGAGACGCGTCGCGACTCCTGACGCGTCGTTCCTCAATTTCCGCGCATGAGATTTCAGACGTGTCACACTAATGTTCATGCCTCATGTTCGTGGATTCGGTCAGATCTCCAATACGGTATTGCCCACCGAATAGGGAATAGGGGGGAGCTGAACAAGGTTTACATTTATGCCATACACAACAACAGGGCTGATGACTTAAGGATGCTGTATGGGTTCTACGGGCTTCCACCGATTGCTACGACTCCTTCCGGAAGCCGACGTCATTGAGTCCTATTTGGTGTTATCGCACCCACGGATAGGGAACGAGCAAGGAATTAGCTTCTGTAAAGTTCCACGGTCACTGATCCGGGTCCCCCTTCCAGTCTAGAGCACAGTTGTGTCAGATCTTAGCGATGACCGATGCGCTCCCCGTTGCAGATACACCGCTTTTATATGGTGCCAACATATGTAGCTTTCTGCCTGGGGCGGTGGCGGCGGATCGAAGGGTGGGCTAGAAACAGTTTCAGCACACTATGACATTCTTGTGTAATCTTGGTTGGTTGGTAATCTCTCGGATAGCAGATTACACCTGTATTCGATACAGTAGATTGATCTTACCCATGAACAAACCCCGGTAGATACATTCGATTGTTCCGGTACCCGTAGACGGCGTAAAGCATATCACCAGATAATATCGATGCACCTAATGCGCTTGATGTACGGCATGTTGTTTCTGGGGAGCCCCAATGCCCCATGCCCTACCAATGGCCATTGGTAACGATGACACTACCGAAGATGAGGCTCTCATCTAATTGATGATACATGGAGATGTATCACTGCCATGACATACCAGAATCACTACCACACTCTATGCACGCGGCCTTAGTACTTACTAATACGAGATTCAGGTTTCAGATCAGACTACAGTAAAACCAAGGACTATCTGTGCTCCAGTTGGGATGTGCCTGGAAGCAGCGCAGGCCGTATACGTACGTTTGTCGCATCCCTACCTGAGGCGCCTCGGTTGAAATATGCAGTGGCGAGATTTATATATGGTGGTTTATTCTGAGATGCTATACGATAGTGAACCACAGATTGGTATACGATGTCTCTCTTATCGTCCCTGGTACCACTCCGCTGTATTTCCTCGGCTCCATATATATATACATATATATAGCATTGTGAGGGCTTAGTACCTTTGGCTACCCTTTTCGGTCATATGTCAGCAAGAGACGCACACCACCTTTTCCCGGCACCATGCCACGTTGCAGCACAAGCCTATATAAGGACGTGCCCGCCCTTTTCCCGTTCCGTCTTATCTTCATACTTCTAATAAACTATTCAGATTAACCTCGTCTTAGCTATCCTACGGCTACAACTACTCGGATACGACCTTACATGGGGGCCCGGCCACAAGTCACATCCACAGTTGCAACAACACAGACCCGCGCCTGAATCACCAACAT